>CM033732.1:600000-902353 GCA_019671005.1 Hibiscus mutabilis | reverse complement strand
AAAGTTTTTACTCTTTCTAAGCTAGAAGTAGTTAAAAAATAAAATGAAACTAAAATAACTGTCACTCATCCCCAACTCAAATCCATCACTAGGAAATACATCTTAAAAAATCGCAGAACAACTGAAAATTTCTTCTTTTTTTCTTTTTCCCCCAATGAAGAAAGAAACAACTTACCAATGCCGATGAGCAAAGCGAAGAACCACTTAACGCCCGCGTTATATATAACGAAAAGCTGTCCTCTTTGGGCCTAAATTGAATTTCAGAACAAACATATAAAAAGGATTTTCAATAACTTCAAAAAGAAAATTGAGCAGTAATTTTTCTGTTTCTTATGAATTGAAAAAGTACCTGCTCTTCTCGATACGCGTAATTTTCAATAACTTCGTAATCAAGGCTTTCGACGCCGTTCCTGTTGCTTGTAGTCGTACTCAATAGTCCGACTCCATCGAATTCACCGCCGTCTGAATGCGGAAGCCGAGACCAAGAAAACCTCGCCATTTCCGCTCCGTTTTCGAAGTGATTTGATAACATGATTGATCGATTTCGCAAATCGATCGATCTATTTAACCATAAAAATACCTAAGCTAAGCTTCCACGAGATTAATCCACAATCAAAGCTCTCAACAATAAATTATTACGAAGTAAAAATGAAAATTGGAAAAGAGGAATTCACGAATGAAAATCTTGGAATTTGAACGACAGAGATTCCAATTGAGCGTCACTGTCATTCTGTTTATTTTCTTCCTCTTTCTTTTCTTTACGTTTTAGTTTCGCGGGACGTCCTCTATCTACGACCCGAATTCTAAATTAGTCCCCACACTTTAAAATATTCTAATTAAATACTTAAAGTGTCAAAATCTTATCAATTATATCCTTTCGTCAACCTAAATATTAACTTAAGCATTAAATTTCAGTTCAATTTTCAAATGGAACATTTTTTTTGTTTGAGCCAAGGTATCCACCGCCGATAGCAGTGACTAATCTCCTCGCCGCAAGTGCTCTCACTAAGAAGTAAACGGCTGACCATTAAATGAAATATTTTTAAACTACGTAAATTAAATTATAAATGAGTATTCTTATTATATGAATAGCATAGGTTTAATATACTGAAAAAATAATTATCGTAAAATTTATACATTGCTGTTTTATGTTAGATCTATTTTTTTATAAAAAATATGTATATATATATATTTATAATTTAATTATTTTTTAAATAAATGGAGTACAAACATGCATATTTATATATTTTATTTTCAAAACGTATATCAAAGTATCACCTTCCAATTATATATTATTTATAATTTGATTCATGTATTTTAAATACAATTTATATATTTGAGTTGACATTTAATGTCAAACTAATAGTTAGAGACTATCGAAAGGATTTGATTGATATAAAATATTAATTTTTAAGAACTCAGTTAAAATATTTTAAAATTAGGAACTAATTTCTATTAAGAGCTAATTTAGACTGTGAATGGTAATTTAAAGACGTTTGGTAATTACCCTTTATTTTTAGGTTTATTATACAACACGAGACTTAAGTTTGGCAACTTTTCTCATGGTATATAAATTTTATTTTTGTCTTATATTTGTATCTCAATAATCAGTTATGTTTTTAACGTTTATAGACATGCACTATCAAATATCACATGTCACAAATTTAATCTGTTGTTGAAATGTCACATTAATTTTAGGGTTTATTTTTCAAATTTAAATACTATTTTTTCAGATTTGGATATCAATTTGTGACCCAAAAGGTTCAAGTACCAATTTAAAAAATTACAAAATTCAGGTATCAATTCTATTGTTATTTCCTCTTTGGTGTAGCTTTACGACGGAAGTTGCATTTCCTGCTAATTGCCTTACACGTGTAAATGCTTTCTTCCACGAATTTTGCAGCCTCTTATTCCACATAAAGTGGATTTTATAGAAAAAATAAAGTCAAACGTTGTTTTAAACAAAAATACTTTTCATATATTAATTTAAAAATAGGTCACTCGTTTAATTTTAAAAACATAAATAATTAAAAATAAAATTCATATATTAGTTTTACTTGGAATATAATAAGAAAAAAACTTTGATATACATGCCGTGTAAACTTTAATTTACACGTGTCCTTTTAATTTTATGGGTTTGGGGTTTTAGTTTAGGTTTAGGGTTTAGAATTTAATATTAGTGTTTATAATTTATGGTTTAGAGTTTAGAATGTGGGGTTTAGTTTTTTAGGGTTAGGGTTAACAATTTAGGATTTAAGTTTTTATAATGTAAATACACAGACTTGTGTAAAATTAATTTTACAATCAAAGTTTTACATATATATATATTATTTTTACTTGGAATATAATAAATTTCTAGATAAAGAAAAATATCACTGCAACATTTAAATAAATTTAAAGATTTACAAAACCAACACGACAAAAAATTAAATTTACGTTACTTATCAAAAATTTATTACATAAATTAACACATATTCAAACTTTAAACATACGAAAGATACATGATTATACAAATTGTCAATTTACTATCGTTAATGATGATCATAGGTTAGGTGATGTCAAATTTTTGGTCGATCTACATTCGATTTAAAAGTGTAAAGCCTCCAACTAAATCTGACCTGATCCAAATTCAATCTAAATTTAGGGTAATTCCCGCCACTATCTGACACAAATAAAAAATTATTTTTTATTTTTATTACGCTAAAATAAAGAGTTAGTTGAAAAATAATTGAGGGGCAATATAATAATTATCCTATTTTTTGAATTAGGAGATAATTGTAAAAAATATTGAGAGAAGGTATTATAACAATTATCCTAAATATTTAGAATAAAATTATATTATTATCTCAGTCGGGTATTCTTTATCCTAAACTTGAAAATCAACCTTATACTAAAAATAACTCAACCCGACTCAAACCTAAATTTTTAGAAAAAAATCCGACCCTATAAAATTAGATCGAATCGGAACCTGTTGGAACAGGTCAAACGACCCTCCCTAACCATAACCAATGAATTCTACTCGAGCTTTTTCATTAAGAATAAAAAGGCTCCGAACTAAATAGTTAAGAAAATGTTAAAATCTTATATAACTTGATCATATTGAACAAAGAAGTGTTTGGACATTGCAGTGTAAAATTTATTTACGAGGTAAGAAAATGATTGGAAAAGAAATCAACCATTTTATGTTCCAGATGTGGGATCGAAACATATATGGTCATCCTTTAGGCTTTCACTCTCTCTGCATTTTTATTGCATCGACTTCGGAGTTACGTCCGAGTAGAAGGATCCGACGTAGCGAGCTCCGCGTACATGTCCGAAATCGCTTTCGCGAAGTATTCCCTTGCTTGCGGTATCTTAATCTGTCCGGAAATAAGAAAACAGATGAGATATATCATGTCGATTTTAGTTTGTTCTTACGAGGTTGATGGAAAATGTAGTCACTTACCTTGAAAGTCGGAGTAAGCAGACCGTTTTCCATCGTAAATGGTTCGAGTACTAATGTCACAGCTTTTGCGAATTCGAAGCCTCTCAGCTGTTCCAAAGTCGATTAATCGGAAACAAAAGTATTAGGGACCGATGAAGAAGGAAACAGAAAATCGAAATTGCAAGATAAGTAACTGAAAAAAGAAAAACACAGTGAATTCATGGAGATGTATTGCCTGAGCTTTTCTTCCGACAGAATCCATATCGGCCAGTACGGCAGCCATTGCTCTCGGGTCATTGCAAAGTTGTCCTAAATCATTGTACTGCACGCACCATTGGTAGATAACATTAGGAAGTGATTAAACGAGATGGTTACGACAGGAATTCGGCCTAAGACAATAGACACCTTAATGCCCTCAGACTCAGCCCATGCTTTCAGAGCATCGTGGTCCACCGAGACAATAGCTACCAATGCAGAATTCAGGCTGTCACCTACCAAGCAAAACAATCGAAGTGGTCGAACAGATGAAAGAAAGACGAGCAGGGAATTATCGAACATCATTGTATTGCTCTTACCGTAAATAAAACACTGGGCAATAAATCTGGATTTAGCATACAAATTTTCGATCTTTTCTGGAGCTATGTACTCTCCCTGAGCCAGCTTAAATATGTTCTTCTTCCTTTACCAATATACAATTTCAAGTGTGTCCGGGGAACAGGCACGGACCGACTGATATTTTGATTCTGGTATTCAGTGAAACATACATGATATTTGACCTTACCTATCAATGATCTTAAGACGGCCGCCGGGTAACCATAGCCCTATATCTCCGGTATGAAGCCATCCATCTTCATCAAGTACCTCTCTCCTGTCCAATTTTTATGTTTTAAGCACATTGAGTATCGGTATAAGAAAGTTTCGAGAAGAGAAGGGATGTGTCTGAGGAGCATACGTTTGCACTTCGTCTTTGTAATATCCTTGGAAAACAATTGGACCCCTAATACAGATTTCTCCACGAGGATACGGCTTGTCATCAGATGTGTAGTTCATTTCAGGGACATCTACGAGCTTTATTTCTTAAATAGGCAGACAGATTTATGAATTCGTTGCAGAAAGAATAAAAAGAAAAGATCCCGAATGAAGCCAGAACAATAGGCCCGACACAGTTGTATCGAAGCTCACGTATAAAATAACTCACCACAAGCCGGATTAGGAGAGCCAACATGGCCAGAAAGGTTGTCACCCTCGTCCATACCGCTTATAACACATGAAGTCTCGGTCATTCCGTAACCTTCCACAACTCGACCACCGAAGCAGCTGCACATTCATAACAGAAACATTGACGAAAGCAATTGGAGTTACTACTGATGTCTTGATTCAACATGTTTAAAGTGAATTAACTTACATCTTCAAGAAGTCTAGGACGACAGGAGACAAGGGTGAAGCACCAGAACTCAAGAAACGAACTCGTCCTCCGAGTCTGGCTTTTATTTTGTCGAACACTAGTTTGTCCCACAGGGGCGAAGGACTCTTTCCTAAAAAAAATTATACACAATCAATTCATATCGATGCAGTGACGAGGTGAAAACATCGATCTAGAGATGTAACTATTTACCATTCATTATTGCATGCTTCTTGGAACTGTAGGCGGCATTAGAAAAGTCTCTCCTTTAGAGGACCGGATGACTTTACAGCATTGATAATACTGATCAAAGCAAGAGTTCGATAAAGTGATTCGATCAATATACCAGTCACAAGTGACTGAACAATCAGCATAGTACCCTGCATAAATTCTGTTATAAAGTCTAGGGACACTGCAAAATATTGTCGGTCGTAGTGCAACCAGGTCATCCATTAATTTCATGTTATCCTGCACAAAAAGATCGAGAAGCGGAACTTAAGGCTTCATCTCAAGAACATGAGAGATTTTTCAAATCTATAGCATATGCAGTACCAAAAGGTAAGGATTTTTTCATACCCCCTTATAGAATCCAACTGCAACTCCGAAATACGGTAAAATAACCTGATAAGCTCGTTCGTAAATGTGTGCCAAAGGAAGATATGATATATATCTGAATATAGGACAAATGTTTCAGCAGGGAAGTTAAGGAAAAACAGTAAATTCATTCATAAATCCTAACAAAAATGTATCATGATATATGTTCATTTAAAACCTATTGATCTTACACGTCTGAGAGGTAAAATTTTATACCGGTGCTGCATCCAGCAGCATTTGCGATCAAGTTTCCGTGTGTCAACACAACTCCCTAGCCAAAGTTTACAAAGAATAAGTAGGTGAATGAAAGAAACTATATGTACTTATTATGGTTATTCAAATCTGTTAAAATCCACAGGACTAATATATACCTTTGGTGTTCCTGTTGTACCGCTAGTGTAGCAAACGGTTGCGATATCATCTGGTTTTGGCGGCATGAAAGGCTGAAGGTTACTGCGGCCCTAAAGTACCCATGAAAAGAGAAACAATTATACTTATGAATCGGTCCTAGCTAAAAACGACAATGTTGTGGACAAAAAGGATTTCCAATTACCAGACTTAATAACTTTGCATATGTCACCATTTGAATGCCAGTTGATTTTGGCAATGAAGGCATTTCGCTCTCCGTTCCTCCAACCACCTACAGAGAAAGAAGAAAATGATTTCTGTTCCTGAGAAAAATGGCAAATCAGTGTATGTATGCTTGTTTTTCGTAATCAAAGATTCAGTAGGAAGGTTTTGAAAGATTTGGTAAGGAAGTATACCACAACCAAACGTACGGATGGAATCTCGGATAAAAAGCTTAGCAACTGCAATTTCGAAGCAGAAAGATGAACAAATCTTGTGAAACAAATCCAAATTCCTCAAAATAATATGAACCAGAAAACAAAGAAAGGTGCCTAAGTGTAAAATTGGTTATTCAATGAAGAAAAGTACAAAATATAGGCTGCTCCATTCACAAATTAAACTTACAGAATTCAAAGTTTGAGGCACACAAAATATAGCTTTCACATCTGCATGATTAGAGATGTACTTGACAGCATCCGGACCTGCAGAGAAACAAAACTTTCTACTCAGCATCTTAATAATAGGCAAATATGGACAAACAGTCAATTAGAAAAGGGAGTGTTTGGCGAGTGGCAAACCTAGAGTGTCGTATAAAGGAACCGATACAAGAGAATACGCAGAGCAAGCATGATCAACAATGAGCCACTCTGGTCTATTGATGAAATATATTCCAACACAAGCCCCCTGTCAAGATAAAAGCAGTAGAACCACATGCTACACCATGAGGAACAATCTATCAGGTATGTTACACGATGCACATGTGTTCACGGGGCAGTAAAGTTATTGCAGAAAAAGAATTCTGAAGAATCCAGATATTAAACAGATAGTTATTGCTGAAACCCTCACCTTTGGTATTCCATGATATATTAGGCCAGAACCTATGGTTGCCCGAGATGTTCCAGCTTCACCATATGTCATCCACTTGTAACTTGATGAATAAGAAATGTCAAAGTTAACAAATGAACTTTCGACAACCGTCACTGTGAAACTCGTTTTAACAATAGGAAGCTTACCCTCCAACTTTACCATCGTCTCCGATTCTTGTACCAAGATATTTGTAATCTCGGAAGGTATCAACCGCATGTCTAAATAAAAAGTTAAAAATAAAGAAGAGTGAACTTGGTTCAATAATAAAGCACAATGCATAGCAACATAACCACAGACTATCGGATTTGAACTTGGATCAGCAAGGAAAACGATTATGCTTACACAAAATTATCATGCAATGTACCGATATCGGGATGATCAGGAAATCTAGTCACGAGCTTAAACGGAAAGCGAGCAGATCTGACGAAAGGCGCAAAAGTATTAAAAAACAATCTTGAAACAGCTGAATGGAAAAGGGGCAATGCAGAGCAAAAAAATACAAAGTATAGTACCAGAGTTTTACCTGTATACATTCCATTTCCCAGATTGCAGTTTCTCTGGCAGCACAACACTATAACCCTGTTCTGCTGAAGAATCAATACCAATAGACGTCAGCTTCTAACAGACAAATCAGATAAAATAACTAAATGCATATCATTTATTACAATGGATAAATTGTGTGTGTGTGTGTGTGTATATAAAAGCTGCTGACACAATAAATTCCAGTTGCCCACCACTTCAAATATCAGCAAACTGGCCCATTGTTCATTAACCATGTTGATGGAAAACGACATTAGAAACCCATGAAACTACAAATCTCAAAATGTCTCCCTAAAAGCCATTCCTCGTTTTCAACAATCATAATATCAATAAATCGTACTGTTAACCATAAAAAGAAAAACTTTATGCTTCCCGCGAATAATTCCCAGATCAAGCAAAAAAAAGTAAGAATCTTTTCCCCCCTTTACATGAAAATTTAAGAACAACCAATCAAAACCCAAAAAGCATACACTGTTGGGCTACGCCCGCGCTGGTTCGAACCCTGGTGTCGACGAAATTTTTATTTTTGGCCTTTTTTTGCTTACTTATCAAAAAATAAAAATAAAACAGGCCAACCGAGCTTATATTTATTGTTCTTCGCTCTACCGTACTGTCTGTACGTATTCATAATACACGTACCATGGAGGAATTCACCGGCGGTTGGATTGGCACGGAGGTCGGAATGAGAACCGGATGCGGCGGAGGGGACAAGGTGGTCGTTAATGGCGCTAAGTCGACGTTCGGCTGTGCTTGAATCCATTAGAAAGCTTAACGTTTATCCTTTCCTTTCTTTTTCTTTTTTATCTAAAAAATCTGGTTCAGATAAAGATGCAAGGCGTTTTAGACCTTTTCAGACATGGCCTACTTGTTGAAGGTGATTGCTTTGTCTGTGTTTTGCTTTGATGTTTTTGGTAACTTTAAGCTTGCAGTTATTGTCGTTGATCCGAATTTATAGACAAAGTGACTGTCGTAAAATTAGTATTGATTTTTAATTTGATTGATATAATAATTATTATTATTATTTTAATTTGTAAGTTTAAATGTGTTTAAGTACAGAAACTCTACTATACTTAATAAGTTTATAATTCCATCACTCAATTAATCAAAATTTTGTAATAAGTAATAAATTTAGTTTTTAATAAATATATATTTTATTAATTTGATGTTGATTATTAAATAATTAGCTCTATATATTTTTATCTTGATTCTAAAAAATAAAAATGGAATTTAAAAATAAAAAATAAAAAATAAAAACCTAAAAAGTATAAACAATATTAAAAAAATAATTTTATTAGTATAATTAAATGTAGGGAAATTTTTATTACACATACCACCTAAAATTTAGTTTATACAACTATGCCTAATTTGATGTTATCTGTCTTATTTAAGAGTTTAAAGTTTATGGTTTAAGATTCGCTTGCATAATGTAAAATTTATTTTTTACACATTTTTTTTGTTGATAAGTAAAAACATATGATTGAGATTAAAACTTTTAAGTTAAGAATGATACTTTTTTCCTTAAAAATCTCTCAATTTTTCACTGTTAATTTTAACCATCTATTTTCACTCTTTTCAAAAAACGTGTAAATAAGTACTTCAAGTTTATCTAACATTTTCATCTAAGTACCTAAAATATTTTTTAAAAATAAATACTCAATATACCACTTTTTTCATCTATGTACCTAAAGTATATTTTAGTCAAAATAAGTACCTACAATTTATCATATTTTTCATCTAGGTACCTAAAGTATTGTTTAATCAATGCCACATGCAAGTTTTAGGAACCTAGTTGAAAAAAGATTGTATACTTAAGTACCTATTTTGGCAGAAATTTTACGTTAAGTACCTGCATGAAAAAATGCAGAATCATCTACTTCAAATACTTGCTCTGTTTGCTATGGAAACCTCCGTTAGTTTAGATGCGGAGGATATTAGAAATGAAAAGGTAACCTTTTGAGACTATCTAAAGACGTAATAAAATGATCGTGTCTGCCGTAATGCATGTGTTTTACTAACCTGCTTGCTGGGTGCCAGGTTAAGGTGTTGCGGTCAATGAGGGGATTGCGACTCGAAGATGTAGTTATAGGCCAGTACAAGAGCCACACTAAAGGAGGAGTTACTTACCCGGCCTACACAGATGACAAGACCGTGCCTAAAGATAGCTTGACCCCGACATTTGCGGCAGCTGCCTTGTTCATAGATAATGCAAGATGGGACGGGGTTCCTTTCCTTATGAAAGCCGGAAAAGCGTTACACAATAAGAGGTAAATAGAATCGGTAGAGGAAATCTCGATTTGCATAGGTTCTAACTAATATCTAGCAACAGATTATTTAATACATGCTTGTTGCTAAGATTTTTTCTCCTCCAGGGCGGAGATAAGGGTACAGTTCAGGCACGTGCCTGGCAATTTATATAACCGGAAATTTGGAACCGATCTTGATCAAGCTACAAATGAGCTTGTCATTCGAGTTCAGCCAGACGAAGCTATTTATTTGAAGATCAATAACAAAGTCCCTGGACCCGGATGAGATTGGACCGCAGTAACCTAAACCTTCACTATGCTGGCAGGTAAACGAACTGTTTACCTGTTTAGTTGGTTATACTGACTTATGTACGTAGTTGCTATTTACTGTTTAACGATTTTAAAATTCCAAACTGCACTTATTGTATGTTAGATACTCAAAAGAGATCCCAGATGCGTACGAGAGGCTTCTGCTTGACGCGATTGAAGGCGAGAGGAGGCTATTTATCCGAAAAGATGAACTTGATGCAGCCTGGTCACTTTTCACTCCCGTTTTGGCGGAGCTCGAAGAGAAAAAGATTGTACCGGAATACTACCCTTACGGAAGTCGTGGCCCTGTAGGAGCGCATTATCTTGCAGCTAGATACAATGTTCGGTTGGGGTGATCTTGGTGTAGAACAGTCAGTCTAAGACTACATTTTGACATCACCGTCGACATATTTAGTAGAGCATGCAAGGTCTTGGGAGCGTTGCATGTGTTGGCTCTACAAATGATTGCAGGATTTTGATTCCATCATTGTGGCATTGAAGAATTATTAGATGTTGCTGAAAGTGTTGATTAGACGCATGGTTTCTGAAATTTCCCCCTCGTAAGGTGGTCGGAAATTTTTGGTGTTTTAAGGTTAATTTGTGTAGTTTTATAATGACAAGATTATAAATTGATGATCAAAACAACAAAAGAAGTATAAAAAAGAGAAGACATGGATATACGTGGTTCGGGGTATTCCCTACATCCACGGGCAAAACAAGAAAATGAAATTCACTATCAAACAATGGAGATTACAAGTAACAAGCTCACATCATAGAATGACTCACCAGGAAACCCAGATTAACAAGTTCATCCCATTAAACCCAAACCCAAGACAGAACTTGCGAAGACCAAAATATAGAAAGCATCCTTTATATAGTTTGACTGCTCATCTTTAATCAGCCAATCATTGTTGCACTACATTTCTCCAGACTTTCAGTATTGTTTAGCAGAGGACGACCACTGATACATATGTTCCAAAGTAAGCTACTTTTGCAGGTAATGCTGATGCACAAACTTTTTCCAATCTGGGAAATACCCGCCCACAATGAACAACATTTTTCTGTCTTGGAGTGTGGGAAACAAAAGTGCATATCCTAGCATCAACCTATCATCAAAGTTCACTTTATTCATTAACCCTTAACTAATAAGAGACTCTGAGCGTTCTCTCTACACTATTAGGGTTTTGTTCATTCCCCTGTCATGGGTGGCGCCGCATGCCTCTGTTGGGCGCGGTAGCCACCCCCACCTTTCCCTTCCTCCTCAGTTCTGCTCCTCTTTTGTTGTCATCGTTTGTTCTTCTCTTCATTTTTGTCTCGGCAGGTTTTGTGGAGACCTCCGATTTCTCATTGAGAGTTTCATCCCCCCGACGTCGGCTGTGCCACGCCCGAAGGTCAGCTTCGATGGAGATAGATTTTCTTTTTGAATTTACTTTGGCTCTTTTTTCAGGTTTGAAGATCTGTTCTGCCACTCTTCGTCTTTTCCAGGTGCTCTTTGCTGCTCCGAAGATCTCACCGTCGCGAAAAAAAGTCTGGTTTTGTGTGGCCCTTATGGCCTTCCTTTGCCGTCTGTCAGCTCAGCCCCTTGGATCACCTGTTGGTTTATTCGACCGCCAAGAAACTCCCGTTCGGTGAACCCATTGTTGGTTCTTATTTACGGCATTACTCCTTCTTCGGTGGTTCTCTGCTGCTTGTTTTCCTCTTCGGTGGTTGTCAGCTCTTTTCTCAAACCTTATGTGTTTGTTCTTTCTGGGCACTTGTTTTTTGCCTTGTTGTTTTCAAGCCTTTGTGCTTTTGTTTTTCTTTTCCTGTTGTAATGCTCGATTTTTTCTATGAATGAAATCTGGTGTTATTGTTTCAAAAAACAAAACCTATCATCAATGGAGAGTTAAGAGAGTTTAGTACCTTTCAAAAGCAGTGACTGCTTTGGAAAAAAAAGTCCCCTGTATTTCAAAATTTGAAACATAAAGGAGTTACCAAATATGCTCCAACGCAACAAAAGTTTCTCCATATATGATATAACCTATACGTACCCTGCCATCAACATTCATCTTGTTCGCATCACTTTCCAAAACGAGGGATATTGCAACTTAATATAAAGAGGGATACAAAGCTCACACTGAAGCTTCAGATAGCCTGAACATATCACAGTTACCATCTTTTGAAAACGACACTTTCTTCAATACCTGCAAATGTCACAAAACCTATTATTTACCATCTTGTTCAGGAGGATAATCAGACATATAACTGTAAAAAAAAAGGGGTAAGAAATTGCTCAATGTCTAAGATGGTTTCACACCTGTGGTTTGAGTGAGCACAAATCAAAACCAAATTTTGCAGCTTTTCTTTCAATCTACTTCCCTCGGGATGAAAGCATTATCATCAATTTGAACGAGAGGTATGTAGGAAATCTTGGACCATTCTCGCCCTTTAACTCTCCTGCACTCTTCTTTTAGCAACGGACAACCGGAGATATGCAGTGAGCCAAGCGAGAGAAGCATGTGTTTTTCCGAAAGAGATGTGAGCTTTGAACAATCTTCGATAAGCAATACTACAAGAGAGGTGAGGTGTTGAAAGGCCCTGGAGCACATGCATTCCAGATTACTTAAATCTGAAATCCAGAAGGAGGTGAGAGAAGGAGGCAGTCCTATCATGTCTTCTGGAAAGGACACCACATCTAAGCATCCGATGGAGAGATGTTGAAGAGAGGTAAGTCTATGAAATCCCCAATCAACAAGCGAGCTATAAATCTTGGGTGCCTTAGATTTCAAAAAGGCTATGAGATTGGTCAATGTCAAAAATGGTTTCACACCCGTGGTTTGAGTTTGAGAGTGGAGAAATCAAAACCAGATTTAGCAGCTTTACTTTCAATCTACTTCCCTCGGGATGAAATTTTTACGATCAATTCGAACCCACGGTACGTGAGAAATCTTGGACCATTCTCGTCCTTTAACTCTCCTGCGCTCTTCTTCTAACAACGGACATGTGACAATTTCTAGCCGCCCAAGCGAGTTCCGGAAGAGATGTGAGCTTCGGACATTTAAAGATATATAAATCTTGGAGAGAGGTGAGGTTTTGAAAGGCCTTGGAGCACATGCATTCCAGATTCTTGAAATCTAAAATCCAGATGGAGGTAAGAGAAGGAGGCAGTGCCATTCCTATCCTTTCATCCGGAAACGACACCACATTTAAGCATCCAATGGAGAGATGTTGAAGAGAGGTGAGTTTATGGAATCCCCATTCAACAAGTGAGCTATAGATCTTGGGTGCACCTAAGATTAAAAGTGATGTGAGGTTGGTAGGGAAACCCTCTTCTGGAAAGGATATGTCAGCCCCACAGTTGTCTACCGTCAACTCCCGAAGGGAGGTGAAGCTGTTGATGCACTTTGGAAGGGATCCTATTTTCTCACAACCTGAAATTGAGAAAACTCTGAGATCTGTGTTGGGCAACCCAATTTCATCAAAACAAACCTCCAGATTTGAACAAAACTGTAGAGAAATCTCCTGGAGATGGCTGAGCTTGTCTAATCCTCTGCGAACACAATTTTAATAATTTCGACATGAGTGGCTTCATGGAAGTCTTGGGCTATGCATTCCAACTCCGGACACCGCCAAATCTCTAGCTTTTTAAGCATTACGGGTAACTTGGAATTTAAAAATAAGCTCCTCAACTTTGGGCATCCGTAAATCTGGAGATGTTGAAGCCGATTGCATATATCACCCCTTGATGATAACTGTATTAGAGACTCGCAACTTCTAATATCCAAGTGCTCAAGAAGACAAGTGTTACCAAATACTGCAAATTATCACAAAACCAAATCCTCACTTCTTTTAGAGCAGGAGGGAAGTTACTCTCTGCAAAACAAACCAAACCTTCACACTTTACTAGCTCCATTCTTGTAATGAATGTGAAAACATGCAACACTTTTGGTAGTATGTTAAAATCACCAGTTAAAAAATCTTTGGAGTTTGTAAACCTCAACCTTATCCTCTCTGCTGGAATACTAAACTTTGAAATGCTTGAAAGAGACACACTCTGCAAAGAGCTAACCTGATCCTCCACAAGTGATAATGAGCATTCATCCACCAATTCTTCACACCCTTCCACTCTTAATTCACGCAGTGAAGGAAAACTTGAGATTGAAACTACCAATCTCCTGCACACTTTGATTTCAAGTCTCTGCAAGGATTGAAGACGGGCTGGCAACCTTCCCAACAATTGAGGACATGCTCTGATCGAAAGCTCACCAAGATTGGGAAACCTCAAAACTTGGTCATCACCTTCACAAGCGTCCCACTCCTCCCACTTTGGTAGACTCTCAAATGACAAAATCTCTAAGGATGCAAATGCATTTGATTCATCTTCTCCAAAGAACTCAGCACCAATCGTTTGCAACTCATCCAAACCACTAATTGAAAGACCTTTTAACGATGCCAACCTTCCAATCGGTGGTAGTGATTTACAGTTTTTGCAACCATGTAGCTTCAATGATGACAAGTTCCTCAAAGAAGAATCTGCCATCCAAGTAGGGAATTTTGCACCTCCGAAATTCTCAATCACGAGTTGCTCAAGCTTTTTCGGAGGATGAAGAGAGTCCAGCACTCGTTCTTCAACTTCATTCTTCCTTGTAGGTTTCTCAAAGTTTCTACTCCGTCGTAGTACCAACTTATTGATTCTCGATTTCTCATTCAACCTGGCTTCCCTTGCATCTTGACCATTAACATTCTCTAACCCTGAAAGACAAAAATCACCTCTGAGATTTGACAAATTCTTCAATTCTCTGATACGATGCCCATCACCTTCACCTATAACAAAATCAGATAACCTTTGAAGATTGGTTAGATTACCAATTCCTAACGGCATCCTTTTTATTGAGTCTGCACCTCTAATATCAAGATAATGCAAGTTAACAAGATTTTCCATCTCCGAGGGCAATTTTTGAAGTTTGGAACACCCTTTTAATAACAAAGTTTCCAAATGGTAGAGAGTACATAAAGAATCTGGTAAGCATTTGACTCCAATATGAGAAAGATTCAAGTAGCTTAGATGTTTCAAATCTTCGAAAAATTCAGGCAAGTCAGTCATCCAAAACCCACACAAAGAGAGCACCCTTAAGCAGCTAAGTCTCGGCAATAATTCAACCAAGACAACATTACTCAAATAATAATTGCTCCAACGATCATGATTTAACGGTAGAAAAGTACGCAGAGATTTTGCTTGATCAAATGCTTCGAACATTTTCATTGTGTCATACCGACTCTGAATATAAGAGGAATGACGAAAACGATGTGAAAACAAATGTTGCTTATTTTCCTCCAGTTTGCAACATATATCTCCTGCAACTGATTGAGCCAAATCGTTCATAAGGTCATGCATGACATATTGAGATTTATCTGTTAGAAACCAAAATATATATTCGATACGAATATAAACCCTAGATCGATATGTATGTCAAATCATTAAGAATAAATACTAGATTTGCGGAAACGTACCTGAATCCATTGATGGAGATTTTTTTTTTCCAGAGGGTTTGATCTTCCAAGATGATAGATTACCTCTTAGCACACAACTCTCAGACGGGGAAAAGAGATATGCGAGTTAACCTAGATCTCGGGGACCACTACCCTTTATATAAACTGAATTAAAACAGTTTATTAATATTTACAACTCTGCCCCTCATTGAGTTATAAATCTAACTTATGGTATCTACACTTTTAATTCCATGACAATCCAGTACCTATAACACGTGTAACATAATTGGTCACTTAATTACGTGTTAAACTTTATAATAGCAACGTACATTATACATATGTGCCCACTATTATTGAATTTTAATCCAACAATCTCCCACTTGGGCAACATATGTTACCTGACAAATGTACGACCTTATGAGCTCAAAAATTTGCTATCATGTAATAGGTATTCTATAACAATCTCGTCCATCAATTATATCCATATAGGATCAAAGCGGTCTTTGCCATATCAATCATGACTAGACCCATCAATGGTCACGTATACAAACATAATCAAATGACATAGATCAATCATGGATGCGTAGCATAGAAATTACATGTAAATGTGAACCGAACATGCCTATTTCAAATGGTCCTCTTTAAACATAAGTGAGGTCCTTATCCAAATAAGAAAAGAGTGAATTAATCAATACTTTATTTTCGATCAGAAAATAACCAAATACATAAATGTCCGAAAATAAACATAAACATAAAGTGAACAAATAACAAACTCCCACTCAAACAATAATATCCTTAAATGATGTAACACCCATATGAGCAAAGTGTGCTCATGAAAGACCTTGGGTGGTAAACCTTTTGTGAGCGGATCCGCTATCATAGAGTTTGTCCCAATGTGTTCAATGGATATTTGTCCATTTTGCACTCTTTCTTTCACAACTAGGAACTTTATGTCAATGTGCTTTGACTTAGACGAGCTCCTATTGTTGTTGGAATACAACAACGCTGATTTATTGTCACAAAATAATTTAAGTGGTCTTTCTATATTCTCCAAAATACGCAGCCCAAAGGTGACAAAATTTCGCAGCCATATTCCATGATTAGATGCCTCGTAGCATGCTACAAACTCACTTTGCCATAGTGGAAGAAGCTACAAGTGTCTGCATTTTGGCACTTTTTCAGATATAGCTCCACCAACTAACAGAGATAAATATAGCCTGATGTAGATTTTTCGCTATCTTGGCACCAAACAAAATCAGAATCCGTATACCCTACGACCTCCAAATGATCGATTTCTGTATGTGAGCATATAATCTTTTGTTCTCAGAAGATACCTCATAACCCTCTTGGCTCGCTTTCCAATGGTCCATACTAGGGTTGCTTGAGTATCTCGCCTAACATCCCAACAATGTACGCAATATCCGGACGCGTGCATACCGAGCATACATTAGACTCCCAATAGCTGATTTATAAGGAATCTTATGCATTTCTTGAATTTCAAGATTACTTTTAGGGCATTGGGCAAGACAAAACTTGTCTCCTTTAGTGACAGGGTGTCTATTGGTTTACTATTTTGCATGCCAAACCTTTTAAGTACTTTATCGATATAGTTCTTTTGTGACAATCCAAGAATACCCCGAGATCGATCTCGATGTATCCAATTCCTAAACAAAAAAGAAGCGTCCCCAAGATCTTTCATTTCAAAATGCTTAGATAGAAATCTCTTGGTTTCGTGCAGTAAGCCTATATCATTCGTGGCAAGCAAAATGTCATCGACATATAAAACCAAAAATATGTACTTACTCCCACTAAACTTGTGATACACGCAATCATCAACAATATTCATCTCAAAACCGAACGAGACAATTACTTGATGAAATTTGTGATACCATTGACGAGAAGCTTGTTTGAGTCCATAGATGGATTTTGTTAATTTGCAAACTATATTCTTTGGGTCTCCCGACTCAAAGTTTTCTGGTTGCACCATATAAATTGTTTCTTCAATTTCTCCATTGAGAAACGCAGTCTTAACATCCATCTGATGTAACTCAAGATCAAAATGAGCTACAAGTGCCATGATTGTCCTAAATGAGTCTTTCGATGAAACTGGTGAGAAAGTCTCTGAAAAGTCAATGCCTTCTTTTTTGAGTATAACCTTTAGCTACAAGACGTGCTTTATACCTCTCCACATTACCATTTGCATCCCTCTTGGTTTTAAAAATCCATTTACAACCAATTGGTTTTGCACCTTCAGGTAATGGGACAAGTTTCCAAACTTTATTGTCTTGCATGGATTTATACTCTTCTTGCATGGCATCAATCCACTTTTGAGAGTTAATACTTTGCATGGCCTGATGAAAGTTGATCGGATCATCTTCCATCATTCCATTATCATCCTCATTTTCTTGGAGAAATACAATATAATCATCCGGAATAGCATTTCTCCTTTCTCTCGTGGATCTCCTTAATGACACTTGTTCTTGAGGTTGCTGAGTTTGCTCTTCTGGAACAATTACCTCATCCTGAATAAGAGGGAGCTGTTCGACATTGTCTTGTTGAGGTTCTGGATTCACTTCTTGATTGATGATCGGTATAGAAACTTGAACATCATCAAAAGTGATAGTAGGAACTGAGTTAAAACTCAATTCCTCCTCAAAGACAATGTCTCTTACCTTATTTCTCCCTCCAAACTCAACATCCTCAAAAAATATTGCAATTCTCGTCTCAAAAATATTCTTAATTATGGGATCATAAAATTTATAGCCCCTAGATCGCTCAGAATAACCAATAAAGTAGCTGCCATTGTTTTGGAGTCCAATTTCTTTTCAAGTGGCCTATAAGGCCTTGCCTCATTGGACATCCCCAAATGTGAAAATGCTTTAGAGTGGGCTTTCTACCCACCCAAAGCTCATAAGGTGTCTTTTCATTTTGCTTTAGTGGGAACTCTATTCAGAATGTACGCTCTTTGTCTTTAATGCTTCTCCCAGAGTGACTCGGGTAAGGTAGAATGAGCAATCATACTTCTTACCATATCTTTAAGAGTCCTATTACGTCTCTCAGCAACACCATTCATACTAGGTGATCCTGGCATGGTGTACTGTGGGACAATACCACATTCCTCTAGGAACTTTGCAAATGGTCCGAACGTTGTTCACCGATCCATCATATCTACCGTAGTACTCACCACCACGATCGATCGAACCTTTTTAATCCTTTTGTTGAGTTGATTCTCAACTTCAGCTTTATAGGATTTGAACACGCCCAAAGACTGAGATTTTTCATGAATGAGATATAGGTACCCATAACGTGAGTAATCGTCTATGAATGTTATGAAATATTGTTGACCATTCCAAGATGCCGTAGGAATGGCCCACAAATATCGTATGAATTAATTCTAAGACGTATGTAGAATGATTGACACCTAATCTCTTAGTTTTGGTCCGCTTTCCCTTGATGCAATCAACACAAACATTAAAGTCTGTGAAGTCAAGGGACTCTAAAATACCATTAGACACAAGACGCTCAATCCTACACTTTGATATATGACCTAAGCGTTTATGCCATAATGATGCTGAATTTTCTTTATTTAATTTTCGCTAGTACCACGTGATTCCACATGCAAGGTTTCATTATAGGATGCAATTGTATCTAACAAATAAAGGTTGTCATAAGCATTTAAATAACCAGTTCAACAATACTTGAATTTAAAGACAAAGTAAACTGATTGTTTCCAAATGAACAATAATAACCAAATTTGTCCAACAAAGAAATCGAAACTAAATTCCGCCTAAAAGACGGAACAACAAAAGTGTCTTTCAAATCCAAATAAAAACCAGTTCCTAATAACAACCTAAAATGCCCAATTGCTTCCACTTCCACCGATTTTCCATCGCCACAAAGATGTTTCTTTCACCATCACTTGGCTTTCGGTAGCTCGGGCAACCCCGCATAGAAACACTTATGTGAGTAGTAGCACAGAATCTAACCACCAAGTGTTTCTAGGGCATGAAGCTAAATTAACCTCGTAACAGACCAAAGTAAGATTCATACCTTTTTTTGCACGCCATGCGTGATATTTGGTACAATCTTTCTTCATGTGTCCAGCTTGTCACAAAAGAAACAATTATTTGGAACATTCTCCTGTTTCTTTTGAGCTGGACCCTTAGCAGCTTCTTCATTCGATATTTCCTTTTCTTGCCCTTGTCTTTAGAGGCACTAGACAAATGAGCACTTTCAGTTTTCTCACGCTTCAACCTTTCTTCCTCTTGAACACAATGAGAAATGAGCTCATTTAGAGTCCACTTCTCCCTTTGTGATTATAACTAATTTTAAATTGGTTAAACTGCATGCGAGAAGCGATACTAAAACCATAAGGACGAGTAAATCATCGTAAAAACTCGATCTTAAGTGCCTTAAGTTTTGAAGCAATATGAGACATTTCCATAATGTACTCCCTTATATTTCCTTGACCCTTGTACTTCATGGACATCAAAGAATTGAAGTGATGTCATCTCAACCTTATCGTTTTTAACAAAACGTTGCTCAATATTGTCAAGGAAATCCTTAGCTTTGAATAATTTCTTGATTCTCGCACCCCTAAAGGTTTTCGAATCTTTGTGTTTCATGATCATCGACTCATGCGATTAGAACGTTCCCACCTCTCAAAATCCCTTTTTGCATCGGGGTTGCTTACCGCGGTGAGAGAGGTGCAGTTGTTCTTCCCTTAACGCAAGGTCTATGTCCATACTGACCAAGCACTATATCGATAAGTGCCTTTTCCATTCCTTGAAATTCGTCCCATTAAGCATGGGTATAGAATTGACATTAGCAGATATTGTGGCAGCAGAAGAACTAGCTGAATATAGAACAAAAGAATAATAAATAAATAAATATGCTCACACCAATAATTCATAAGTAAACAAATAAATTCAAAATAATGACTAATTCCCCTCAAGATACCAAACACAACATTAATATCAAGTCTTTGGACAAGTAATATTAACTGTAAGCGGTACTCTTGTTGTAGCAATCAAACATTGACAATAAACTATGTTGAACAACAGTTTAATCTTTGGACTAACGTATTGCACACATAAATTACCTTATAATTGTCACACATTTATCACCACATGTGTTATTTGAAATTCGGCCAAATATTAATTTTCCTTTGGGCCAATTAATAAACGCATGAATTACAAAAACACAAACATCTTAATATTTTAAATAAGTTAATCTCTGTGAAGCGGTCACTTTGGTGACATTGTGGTTCAATTAACCCACTAAAATATCGGACATAGCCAAAACATGAATTTATTCGTTCCTAAAGATTTATCTTTATAACTAATGATCAAAACTAAAATTTTGATCCAATCGACTTAAATATATATTATAAATAAATATATATATATATTTCATAATGATAAACTAAAGATTAAGAACAAATCCATATTCTAAAAATAATTTTCTTTGTAAAAGAATTCCTTAACCAAATTATGATATAGGGTACGAATATTCATTACTATTAAAAACCCCTAAATCCAGCAAAGACTAAATATATAGGATTAGGGATATAGCAATTTCAACAATAATAAAAAAAGAATATCGCACATGATGAATCAAACAAAAGTAATAATAAACTAATAATCGCCATTCCAAAATATAATAATGTCAAACCCTAACTAAAAACATCAATGTAAATCATTGATATCTAAATATCAATTGTGAATAACTTAAATTCAAGTAATATCGAGATAAACATAATTGTCGATTGTTAATGCCTTTAATCTTTCACCGCAAAAAAGCAGAGGTTATTTAATTGAAAAATTGATGCGGCGTTTATAAACAATAAAAGGTTTACGATTTTGAATTTCATAGAAAATTAACCGGTTCTTAATGATTCGACAAAACCTGGCTCGATGCCACTTGTTAGAAACCAAAATATATATTCGATACGAATATAAACCCTAGATCGATATGTATGTCAAATCATTAAGAATAAATACTAGATTTATGAGGCGTTCTGAATCCATTGATGGAGATTTTTTTTTTTTTGAGAGGGTTTGATCTTCCAAGATGATAAATTACCTCTTAGCACACAACTCGGGACGGAAAAAAGAGATATGCGAGTTAACCTAGATCTCGGGGACCACTACCCTTTATATAAACTGAATTAAAACAGTTTATTAATATTTACAACTCTGCCCCTCATTGAGTTATAAATCTAACTTATGGTATCTACACTTTTAATTCCATGACAATTCAGTACCTATAACACGTGTAACATAATTGGTCACTTAATTACGTGTTAAACTTTATAATAGCAACGTACATTATACATATGTGCCCACTATTATTGAATTTTAATCCAACATTATCTTTACTAGATATCTGAAAAAATGACCTTGACACTAGATCTTGAAAATATTGGTTTCCAAGATCTTTACTTTGACTTTTAGCTTTTTGTTGCAAGAAACCTTCTGCACTCCATAACAAGATTATCTCTTCTTCTTCGAACTCGTAATCTTTTGGAAATATGGAGCAATATGCAAAGCAACGTTTCAAATGAGAAGGGAGATGATGCTAACTTAATCGCAGTGCAGGAATAATGGCACATTGATTTTCTGGTAAGTCCCATATCTCACTCTCATTTATTCTTTCCCATTCACTAAGATTTTTAGTGCATAACAAGCTTCCAATGGCTTTTGCTGCTAAAGGTAAACCGTTGCACCTTCTCACTATGTTTTCTCCAACTTGTTTAAATTGAAGATGCGGATGCCCATCAAAATTTCTTGCTCCTAATGCATACCGAGCTAATATTGATAAACAATCATCATGTGATAGTTTAGCCAAGTGAAAAGATTTCACGAGGTTCATATTAGAAGAAACATTATGAAAGCGGGTGGTTACAATGATTTTGGTCATTGCTCCAAATGGAGACCGTAAAACGGTCCAATCATTGTAACTGATATCCTCCCAAATGTCATCTAAAACAAGCAAGAACTTTTTCCCGGATAACTTCTCCTTCAACTTGACTTGAAGTAAATTCAAGTCATTCTCGTCAGCTGCGGGAGGATCTATGGATTTTAAAATAGTTTTGGTTATTTTAACAGCATCAAAGTCGTCGGAAACACATACCCATGACCTGTGATCGAAAGACTCCTCTACGTTGGGATCATTGTAAACAAGCTGAGCAAGAGTGTTTTCCCCATCCCTTTGATTTAAACCGGCTGGATACAAAACGACACCGTTTGGTGTGCCCGACCCGCGCGGTGACCCAATTCGGGGAAAGATCTGCGTTTTTGGGTAAATGGGATTATTACTCATGAGGTCCCCCATTTTCTTTCCTTCATTCGTTATGGTCATAGGATAATTATGCTTTCAGTCCCTCTACTTTATTCCCGCCTTTATTTTTCATCTTTTTTTAATTTCGCACCTTTATTTATTGTCATTTATATTTCTGGCCATGCATTCTATAATTTGTTTATTTTAGTCCCTTTTTATATTATTTCATGCCATGTAACTTAGTATTAATATATTTTAGCCCTTAATATTTATCTTCACGTTGTTTTATGTGTGTTAGTTTAATCCATACATTATTATTATTATTATTATTATTATTGTACCTAGTAGTTTACTTTATATATATATATATATCATATAAGATATATGTATAAGTATATATGTATTATTTTATTTATAGTTCATATTTTTATGTATAATATTTATATATATATTCATATTTTTATATTATATATATATAAAGTTTTATGTATTTTTAAAATAATGTATAATATTTTGTTTAATTACAATATATATATATAAATAATAATAAATACTTATTTTTGTAATATATATATAAATTACTAACTTAATACATATAGGTATATTTTTAATAAATAATGCATATATACTTTACCTTAAATATTACTCCCTCTGTCAAAAAAAATTGTCTTTTATTGACTTTTTTGTCAAAAATTTTAAACTTTGGCTCATGATTATTTAAAATTTATTATTGATAAAAATATAAAAAATATATATTTTAAAAACCTCTAATCAAGTCAATTTTAATTATATATTTTATAAAGTTTAATTATTTAAATTATTTAATATAATTATAGTCAAAGTTTAAAAATTTTGACTTTGAAAAAGTCAATAAGAGACAATTTTTGTGGGACAGAGGGAGTATATTTTAAGTATATATATAAAATAATAATAAATACTTATTTTTTTGTAAAAATAACATATATATATAACTACTAACTTTATATTTATAGATATTTTTTATAAATATAAATATTAAATATATTTTAACGTAATTATTATATTTTTAAGTATGTGTGTGTATATATATATGGGTGTGTGTTTTGTCTCATAACAGTAATTAGATGAGTTAAGAATTAAGGCAACATTCTTTTATTTAGGGAGTTCGAGAACTCGTGTCCCGGGCGTAAAGGGATGTGAATTTCTCGATATCCCTAAACAAAAGAATATCCTTATCATTTTAGGATATAATATTTAAGGGAATTTTTTGTTATTTAGAAAATTCGAGAAATCGTTTCTTGGGCGTAAAGGGATGTGAACTTCTCGATTATTCTAAACAACAAAACGTTTCTTTAAATATTTAGGACATTTTCATGCATTCAAGAATCATATTTTAAATTTTATTCGAATTCGTAATTTTCAATACCAAGACATTAAATAATCGACTAGGTACCAATTTTGGGCGGTGTAGGAGTGATAATCCTTCCCCATCCTTAACTGACTCTCGGACCTAATTTTTTTATCTCTGGTTTTATTTTGGTGTTCGGTCTACCTTTTTTAAAACGATCGGTGGCGACTCCATATTTTTAATTTTAAACCAGACAGGGGTTTTCCAAACAAGAAAAATAAATTTTAAACCCAAAAATAGAGCGCCAGACGGATTTGAGTGATTACAGCTGGCGACTCCACTGGGGACCCTTTTAAAATAAAAAAGAGAGTCAAGCCACGAGTCGATTATCTTTTAGTCTTGATCGTTGGAAATTGTCGAATTCGATTTTAATTTAAAATATAATTTTGTCTTTTGTTAATAAGACATGTATTTTATTTTTCTGTAAATATAACTGCTTTGCATTTACTACTTAGTATAAGCGAAAATAGACACAGGGTGTCAAAAGGTTTGCGAGTTTCTCCTCACACATCGTGCACTTGCATTGCATTTCATGAGCTTTCTACCCGAGCTCCGTCCCTTTTTAAGTGGAAGTGTGATACTGCCTTCATGTGGGTTACCACATTATAAGTTAGTGAATCGCTTTAGGGATATATTTCTTATACTATTGTGTGTGTTGCCTCTGTATAGGCGTAAGGGACGTATCCCCCTGCATTGAACTTGGTTCGTTTGAAACCTATAATGGTTGAGGATCAAGGGCCTTGCTACCTTTAGTAAGGGACAGCGATGACAATTCGGGTACCCTTCCCTAGAACTGAACCACATGTAAGGGACCATATGAGCCTTGCTTTAGAAATAGAACCCCTTAAAAGTTCAAAGGAGAAACGCTTCTAACATTTTGTCTACTCTATAGATTTATTTTAAAATACCGGGTAGAAATCATGTTGGGTAGGACCTTTCTTTTTGTGAATAATAATGTATCGGGTAGATACCATGTCAGGTAGGATCTCTCTTTACGTAAATAATAATATGTCAGGTAGATACCATACCGGGTAGGATCTTTCTTTTTGTAAATAAAAATATGCCGGGTAGATATCATGTCGGGTAGGAATCTGTTTATATTTTAATATGTTGGGTAGATATTATGCCGGGTAAGATCTTTTTGTAAATACAATATTCGGGTAGAAAGCATGACGGGTAAGATTACTTTTTCAAATAAAGCATGCCTATCGGTAGGTTTTATACCATTTGTTTTATGAAAATTACTATTTTTTTATCGGTACTAACCCATTTATTTTGTTTTGCATTGCATTGACATCTCATATTTACATGCATCTTCACATTTGCATTTCATCATAATACATTATCATCTTCTGGCCAAGGGGTGTAATTCTGTAAATTCCGATCGCAGCAATTCTGGGGCATGTGAATATATGAAGAGTGGCATAAATGAGAAGCTCGAAAAGGAGCAACAAACAACTCGCGATCACATCGCTCAATCGCACATAGATCTGCTAGCTCAGATAGCTGCTATACTGGCCGGCGAAGATCCTAAGAGAAGAAAAAGATTGATCATAGACCTCAGTGCTCTAGAAAAAGTAGAAAGTACATACAATAAGACACATTTGCAAGTGCCGATTTCAGTTGAAAAGCAGCAAGGTCCTCAAACTAGGTATTCATCATATGGGGGAACTAATGCCCAAAACAACTATAGTGAGCATGACATCCCTGATCCAAGCATCATCAACAAGATGGGGTCAAGCAGAGATCGAAGAGGTCAAGTGTATTAAAAATTTCTGTAAGCGGGTTGAAGCGAAATCCAAAGCTGCAGAAAGGGCAAGTGCATCTTGTGAGGTAAATGCAAGAAAATTAAGTCTAGTCCCTGATTTGGTGATGCCTTCAAAGTTTAAAATGCCAGAATTTGAAAAGTTCAACAGAATAAGCTCTCCGTCTGCTCACCTTACCATGTTCTGCCGAAGGATAACAGGGCATGTTGATAACGAGAAACTCTTAATCCATTACTTCTAAGAAAGCTTAAAAGGGTCTGTTGTCAGGTGGTATAACCAACTAAGCCGAGACCAGATACAATCATGGAAAGATCTGGCCAAAGCCTTCACCAACCAGTACAAACATATAACGGACAGTGATCCAGATCGTCTAACACTACAGAGCATGGAAAAAAGGCCCGATGAAAGCTTCCGGTAGTACGTGCAAAGGTGGAGAGATATTGCTACGCAAGTATAACCACCATTGCTCAAGTAATGCATAAAATTGACCTTTTACCTAGGCCCGAAGGTAAAAAGATGAAATCTTTTGTAAGGGCATGTGATTATTCAATGAATTCCCTCATGGTTTATTAAAACAAAAAACAAAAGATTCAAAATTCAATTCGTTCATACCTTTGCAAAACTTTTGTCCATATTTTCAAAGAATCACATTGGTTTTAAACCGACAATTGATTCCAAACAGTTTGGAGACACTTAAAATATCCACTTCATGAAAAGAAAAATTATAATTTTGAAAATATTTTTGAAACAAAAAGGTTTCTTGCATCAGAGATATAAGGTACAAAGATCTAAGGCCCATGTCTATTCAAAACAAGAAAGAAAGCCTTTAAAGGTATTCAGTCAAAATGACATCTGAAAGATAAATGGGGTAACATTCGATCGAACCAAGCTGTCGTTCCCTCGAGAAGATAAAAAGAGACGTGCCTGCAAAGGTCATTCGGTTCAAAAAATTGAAATTAAAAAAATGAAAAATAAGAACAATGAAGATTTGAGGGCCAAGCATTTGCTCAAGAAAATAAGAAGAGCGAACTGAACCAAAGGAAGAAGACCCCTACGAATATTTCATGCATGTCCATGCATCATGACATGCATAACATTGCATCACCAAAATGTGTCTATACATCATGAAAGCATACTTGGAGGCATATGCATCATCGCATCTTTTAAACATGACCATACATCATGACATACATAACATTGCATCCTTGCATCATCGCAAAAGCATGTGCATGCATCCAATTTGCATAAATATATGAAATAATTTTTCAAAAAAAAATCAATCATTCTATAAGGATACTTTTCAAATTTCAATCCTTCCATAAGGACATTTTTCCAAACTTCTAGATAATTTTCAAAACTCAATCCTCCCATAAGGATATTTTTCCAAACTCCTGGATAATTTCCAAAACTGAGTTTCAAAACTCAATCCTTTCATAAGGATATTTTTCCAAACTTCTGAATAATTTTCGAAACCCAATCCTTCCATAAGGATATTTTTTCAAACTTCTGGATAATTTCCAAAACTGAGTTCCATAACTCAATCCTTCCACAAGGATAATTTTCCAAACTTTTGGATAATTTTCAAAAATCAATCATTCAATAAGAATATTTTTCCAAACTTCTAGATAATTTCCAAAAAATGAGTTTCCATAACGCAATCATTTCATAAGGATATTTTTTCAAACTTCTGGATAATTTCCAAAACTGGGTTCCATAACTCAATCCTTCCAAAAGGATATTTTCAAAAACTTAGTTTCATAACTCAGTCCTTTCATAAGGACATTTTCAAAAACTTAGTTTCATAACTCAGTCCTTTCATAAGGATATTTTTTTAACTTTATCCTTTCATAAGGATATCTTCTTTCGAAAAAAATAAATGTCCTAGTTCCATCCTTGCTTAAGGAGAGAGAGAAAAAAAAAAAAATTAAAAAAATCAGAAAGAAAGAAAAAAAGGAAAATAAAATCAATGTGAAAACCCGAAAGGGCTCCTTAAAAATACCTTTTTGGAAATGTTCAAGACACGAATCAAAAAAGAAGTATTAGGCATTTAAAAATAAAAAAGTAAAATTTTCAATGAGTTTCGGCATCCTTGATAGAAAGGAATAGGGCAAAGGTGGTATGACATCCTTGACACGAAGGAGAAGATCACTATCGGCGAGTTTCAGCATCCTTGACAGAAAGGAATTAGGCAAAGGTGGTATGGCATCCTTGACACGAAGGAGCATATCACTGTTGGCGAGTTCCAGCATCCTTGACAGAAAGGAATGGGACAAAAGGGGTATGGCATCCTTGACACAAAGAAGCAGATCACCTCTGACGAGTTTCAATACCCTTGGCATGAATGAGTAGAGCAGATCATTTCTGACAAGTTCCAAGCATTCTTGGCACGAAAGAGTGAAAAAACAAAAAAAAAAGAAACCGAAAAAAAAATTCAAAAAGAGAGAGAGATAAATGACAAAAATGATAAAAAGAAAAAATGAAAACACCAAGGTAAAAATCTGAAAGGGCACCTTAAAAAAGAAAAGCAAAAAAGAAGATATTTTCAAAATATCCCAGACACGAATCCAAAGGGAGGCCTAGGACATTCAAAATGATGAAACCACATTTATCTCATCTCCTTGGAATGGCAGCGAAATAAGAACCAAAACGAGTTCATCTCCCTGAAGAGGCAGCGGAATGGACCTGACATAAAGTTTGTCTCTCTGGAGCAGCAGTGGAATAAACTTCATCACATTTATCTCATCTCCCTAGAGTGGCAGCAAAATGAGAACCAAGACGAGTTCATCTCCCTAGGGTGGCAGCGAAATGAGAACCAAGGCTAGTTTATTTCCCTGGAGCTGCAGCGGAACAAACTTCAGATGTAATCAAGAAATATTTTGTTTGAGAAAAAAATGAAAATAAAAAAGAAGAAAAAATAAAAAAAGAATAAAGAATAAATAAAAAAATAAAAATAATATAAAAGAGAAAAATAAAAATCAAGGTGAAAACTCAAACGGGCGTCTTGAAAAGATATTTTTTAAACATTTCCAAGCCACGAACCCATAAGGAGGCCTTAGACATTCAAAACAAATGAAATGAAGATACATTAGTCTCATCTCCCTGGAGTGGAGCAAACACATGTCTGTCTCCAACACATGTCTGTCTCCATGAAATTGCAGTGGAGCAAACAAAACTACAATGACTAACCCTATCTCCTTGAACTTCCAATGGAGCGGGTCACCCATTCAATAGAAGATGAAGCTACATTAGTTCATCTCCTTGAAATTGCATTGGAATGGACAAAACTATAACAACGGACCCTATCTCCTTGAACTTCTAATGGAGCGGGTTACCCATTCAGCATAATACGAAGCTGCACTAAGAAGAGAAGCAACAAGCCAAACTCATTTTGTTTTCCCAACTCCTATTTTGAAGATTTTGCTTCCCCAAGAAAATTTTAAAGGGGCTTTGTCCCTGAGACAATCATGAAATCCAATCATAGACCCTAAATCACACGTGAAAAATACCCAGAATATGATATACACGTCAACTTGAACTATTGAATTTTGCTAGCATGTTGCATTTAAATTACTGAATTGCAATTTTGTATATATAAGTTATTGAACTAATTATTTTCAGGTTAGAGATTTAAGGATAAAGTTGAATGGTGTTACCTCGTTAAATTAATTTCTTAGTTTCTGTAAAGTACAAATATTAAGCTTTGACAAATTAAAATAAAGGGTTGATAAACTTTTTAATTTTCATAAAGTAAAGGGTTGATACTCATAATTAGACCAAGTATCAATGGACCACTGAAACGATTATCGGTTAATTTAGAAAATTTTATATAATTTTAATGATAATTTTCGGTTTTCAAAGACAATCTGATTTTTCTAAGGGCACTTTAATGAGTGTGCAGTGCGATGGGGCATTGGCACCGAAAGTTGCTTAATCAAGTTGAAGAAAAGCAAAATGAGTTTTCGAGACTCAAAAAAACCTTGTCGGATTATATGAACTTACCAAAAATTAATTAGGGTTAAGGATATTATGAGATGTGTTGATGTATATTTTTAATAGAGTCGAAAACATCAACACGATCTATTATAATTTTACTAAATTTAATGTTATCATTAAATATTATGATTAATAGACAACGAAATAACTAATACTGTTGTTTCTCAGATTGAACTCAATTTTGAGAGGAAAACGAGTTGAATTAATGTTTTCAATTAAACAAAATTAATTCCAATGGGAAGTTTCGTTGTAGTTCCTCTCCTACCCTTTATCAATCATAGTCAAGTAGTTTACACCAATTAATTGCTTCTTAAGTTGTTAGAACTTAGAACCCTACAAGGGTCGTTGATTTGGTCCAACGTTCTTTCCTACTAATTAATTAAATAAAATTTATTTAATGAAAAAAGTAGCTTGAAATGATTAAATAATTATATTAGATGAATGTTATTTTATTAAATAATTAAAGAAAGGTTTTATTTGCATGATTTAGCCCACATTTAGTACCATGAAAAAGGACACAAGTGTCTTAAAACTAGTGTCCTAGTGCAGACATGGACATGTTGTTCAATGGGTCATCACCATAACAATAATGGATCTTACATTTTATTCACATTCGTTTATATTTATAAACAATTAACTCGATTCTTGTTTGACGTGGAGAAATTTCACTGATGTATGTATTATCTATAATTTTGGGGCTTAAACATAGATAATGCTCAAGCAATTGAGTGTTATCTCATGCAAGCCTTTAAATTAAATAATATTTGTAGAATTAAATAACACATAATAATTAGAACCTTTTAAGTTAAAACTTAAAATGAACAAGACCATAATCAAACATGCATTAAAAACATTTTATGTTGGAAATATACTTTTTGAATATAAATAGAGGTGTGTTTCTAATCTCATATTCGGGTAAAAATATATTCTCTTATAAAAGAAATATCTCCATTCGTAACATAAATCTAGTTAACAATTAAAAGGAATATCTCCGTTCGGACAATTTGGATTTCCACTCCATGAGCTGGTCGTAGAGTTGCTTGTGATGAGCAACAAAGTTGAGAGCAGCATCGATGTGCCCAGCAACAGCTCCAAAAGCTTATAAAGAGCAGCATCTCCGATGAAAGCCATGGTGGGATTAGGAGAAAGAAAGTTTAGACTTAGGAATGAAGAAGAAGCAAAAGGGGAATTCAGAAAGCAGAGGAAATGGAGATGGATGGATTTGGAGGAAGTGGCGAAAGTTGAAGCATCTAATAATTCAGAGACAAGGCGTTGAAGTGATTGGATTGTGATAATGGAGATGGAGCCCAAGTGGTTGTTGGAGGGTAGCATTCAAGTGATAGGAAAAGTCCAAGGAAAGTGGAGAAGTGGTCCCCTCTCAGTTCTTCAAATTATTGCTTTATATCCACCTCTTTCGTGCAACCGGGTTAATAGAACCTAAAATAAGAAAAAATAATACAAATATTTTATGGATATATAAGTGTAAATTTCTATACAAAATAAATTATTATTTTTATCAAAATTTATACAAACCTAAATAATTATACAACACTTAAACTATGGCACCAAAAAGTTTCCAAACATGACATTCATATACAACTCGTCAAATCTATTTTTTTGACCGAGGGTCAAATCTATATATTCCATCAAAATTCAAGTTGTGGACAAAAAAAAAACAAATTGAAGAAAATTAGTATATCAAATTCAAAGACTAAAAAATTACTTTATACTTCTTTTAATCTATATTCCATCAAACCTAAGGAGTTCAAATAAAAATTTCCCATCTTAATCAACCAAATGAGTTCAATTATTCAAAGGTCAAAGTAAACCAATGGCCATTCAAATCCATCATACTGTCTTGATTCCTTGTGTTCATACATGGGATAAAGAAAATAAAACCCTTCTCTAGAAACTCAAAATTCATTTAAACTAGAGCCTTTATATCGGGTGAACTAATCCGAAATTCCGAAGATGCTGGAAAAGGCGATGGATGAACAGCTAGAATCAGGCTTCAGACATTGGAAGCTCACCACAATCACTGATCACCACCTTCTTTCTAGGACGGTCTCCTCTATCAGTCTCTTGAGATTCAATCAGCTTAACAACGTCCATGCCTTCCAAAACCTGCCCGAATACCACATGCCTTCGATCCAGCCAGGGTGTCTGCAATTTTCCAAGAGTATGAATACATGCATTAAGAGCAGCTATGCATAATTGTAATCAAACCATGAGGCTAAAAGAAGCATTGGAAATACATCTTGGTTTTTGCTAATTGGATATGATAGATCATCAACGTAAAGCCAACATGCAAGTATGTGCATGCTCACACACGATAACTAGTTACTAGGGGTGTGCATTCGGTTAATTCGGTCGGTGGCCGAACCGAATTAATCATAACCGAATTAACCGAACCGAAATTATTTCGGTTAATTCGGTCAATTTTCGAATTAACCAAAATTTGTTATAAAATTTTGGATAAATTACATAATTAGTAACTAAATTATGGTAAAATGACATTTTTAGTCATTGAACCTTCATTTTATACTAATTTGATAAAATTTTAATGAGCATTTTATAATATATCAAAAACTTTAATGACTATTTTATAATTTTTAAAAGTTCAATGACCAAAAATAAATATATATATAATATTTAATATATAATAATTTTGGTTAATTCGGTTAATGAATCGATTTCGAACCGAATTAACCGATAACCGAATTTTCCAAAAAAAATTAACCGAACTAACCTAAAATTAACCGACCGAATTAACCGAAAAAAATTCGGTTCGGTCGGTTATTTCGGTTAAAACCGAATAATGCACACCCCTACTAATTACATTACTCGAGATGGTTTAGGATTGAGCAGTTCAGAAACAATTTCTTTTGTATAATGTAATATTTGCAATGAGGTTTAGCGACGGGGAATTCAATTTCCGCACACGATAACAAACACGATGTTCTATTAGCAATGATCTATTTGATTTTAAGCCAGCCACCATAATGTCCAGTCTTTCAGAATTTTGTCAACTAATGCATCACCATCAACCATTACAAGTAATGCCAGAGAGTCTAAAACTATGATGACAACATTAAACCCGAAACTAAACCACGTGTGCTACCATATCAACGATCTTTAACTGAACAGGAATCAACATACCTTAACAGTGCAAATGAAAAATTGGCTGCCATTGGTGTTTGGACCAGCATTTGCCATACTAACAATTCCAGGTCCAGTATGGGTTACTGCAGGACATTTTATGTATCAGAAAATATGCAGGAAGTGGACATTAAAGGCAGTTTAAATGACAACCATAAGACAGAAATATGGAAACACCGTCCACTAGTTCCTGATAAACTAAAGTTTGATCAACAGCATATTGGATGGCTCGAGATTGCTGTTCAAATCTTCAATGAAAGGGAAAGGATAAAAGAGTTAGATTATCCCAAAAAACAAATCCTCCAGACCTCCGCTGCCACAATCTTGCAAAAACATGGATGTGCTGATTTCATTTCTATATTGATACAAAAATAACAATCAACTTACACTTGAAGTTTTCATCTTTGAAGGTACGTCCATATATACTTTTGCCTCCAGTTCCCTGAAAAATTAAATAAATAAATGAAAAATGAGAAGTCATTGCTTTATTGAGCATTAGGAAGCAGATAAATGCCTACATTCAGGATCTACTCGTAAGGTTAAATAATATGCCCCATTGCAGGCAAGCTGAAGGGGCATTTTTTTGGAAGATGTCAATGGTACTTATTAAAGAATCATCCGAGGAAATCACCAATATTCAATATAAAATAAAGATGAAAACAAACTAACAGAAAACATATTCCATGTGACAGACTCCAGGAATGGATAAAGAAAAAACTAAATCATAGAAAGTCATGCATCTAAGTGTTGAAGACAACATTATAGACAGAGCCACAAGTTCACCATTTTGGATTTGGAATGGCCATTAAGGTGAATAAGTCTCCAAATAAATTTAAGATACTAAGAGCACCACAGATATCCCAATAGACAACTGGAGATGTAGCTTCTTCGCAACATCAGAAAAAAAGAGTAAGGGCAAAGGAATTTCATTTTTCCTAACAACTTTCAGTATGATCATAATTCGTAAAGGCCAGATTTTAGAAGAATTAATCTTTCTGAATTTATTGCAGCATTATTGGCTCGGATGCCACTAAGACTATGAATGTGATTTGCAAGCTTTTATGTTAAACTAAAAGGGCAAAGGCAAGCTCAATTGCGCTACAAAGCATAAAAAGGTAAATGAGCATGAATACCCACATTTCCTTTATCAAAATCCCCTCCTTGAATCATGAAATCTTTAATGACACGATGGAAAGTGGAACCTTTATAACCAAAGCCCTTCTCGCCTGCAAGAACAGACGATAAACGATAATTAAAATACTGCTACCAATTCAAAAACATCGTTAATACCAAAATTACCGCAATGCTCCCAAAATTATGTAAATTAGAAAGAACAAAAAAAAAACAATTTACAAAACCTGTGCAAAGTGCACGGAAATTCTCAGCTGTCTGAGGTACATCGTCACCGTACAATCCAATCACAATTTTTCCAACTAGTTTACCCACTGGGTTTCCAATACTTATATCGAAATACACCTTGTTTGTTATTTTTTATTGTACAGGTGCCACCTACAATCTCGTACCAAAGATCAATACATTATTACCATGAATTCAAAATCTACAATTTGTAAGGGAATACTAGTAAATAATAAGGGAAACCCAAAACTTCTAACCTCAGCACTGGCCCGAACATGGCGGAGAATACGAGGATTAGTCTGTGATGAATTAAGAGAGGGAAGACAAAAAGACCAAGAGAAGCCCGATGAAGATGAAGAAGAAACCGAGAGATTTCGAGGAAGCTTAAGGGAATTGCACGTTGGGCATGGTGTTTGATTTTTTGATAGGGTTTTTGGACCTGAAAGCAAACCCACATTTGACTGCAGAGGAAGAAAATTTGTTAACAAGATGATAGAAAAAGGGGGAAACAATTAAGATATAACAAGAAAGACAATTAAGGGAAATACCAGGGTTACGAAAGAAGCCGCCATGGGAAATACCTGGAGCTGAGTGTTGAGTTTAACTGATGATAAGAGTGGGTTTTTAGGGAGCACAGAGGATAGTATAGTAGGCGAAAATGAAGGGTTGAAATTATGGAGAATTTATCCTCTGCTGCCTCATTTTTGTTTTATTTGACGAATGAGTCATTTTCGATTTCAATTTTGTTGGATGTTTTTGGCCTTATATATATATTTTAGCTTACTTTTGTATTTTTTTACACATCAATCCCACTGTTGGATTGATAAAGAAAATAAAGTCAGAACATAATATAATATAATAAAAGAAGATTTTAGAACATTTAAAAAAATCAAATAACAAATTAAAAAAATAAGCGTTGCACCAATTAGATAGACGCTTCTTCTTTGCACCAAATAAAATATCTACAGTTTATTGTAAGAGGGTCTTTGGGGAATTGTCGAAACAAGAACTAGATGAAATTTCCAAAAACATAAACTACATTTCACGCATATTCTTAAAAAACGATGATTTGCTTTAGATTACATCCACAAATAACCCAAAAAAATTAAACTTTGCGTGACCATCGACAAACACGAATCTGAAACAAGCGTTGTGAGGGTCACCGTATGAACATCAAAAACTACAAAAATAATCATAAAAAATGCATCACAAGACAGAGATGTACCATAAAAGTAAAAAAAACATGCCATAAAGGATTACTTAGGTACAAAATAAGAAGCAATCTCTCTAGCGCATAAATGGTTAGGAGTTCACTTTATCATATTTGGTAAAATAGAGTCCGCCGCGTAGACATTCATAAACTGCTCTACCGTAGTTCTTAGCGAATAACCCCAATTTAAGTTTAGTAGTACATCCTAATAGGGGTGACCATACATGTTCTATTTATCTCTTTCAACCTGGATGCCATGAGGCGGGTATTGGAAAGTTTTAATATAAACAGTACGAGGAAAACACAACAAAATGTGCGGAAAAAAAAACAAAATAAATAAAAAAAGCAAGTGAAATATAAATCATCGACGGTCGACAACTAGTACAAAAATTTATATCGTCGCCGATTAAACAAAGAGAAAATATGAAAAAAAATAACCGGCTATGTTCGAAATAAATTGAAAAAGAATTTTGTATGTCATTTTTTTAAGTTAGGTGATTTGGATTTGAATTATTTTTTTAGAAAAATAAATTATTCTTCCATGTGTGAAGTGAAAAAAAGAGTATCTATCTGATCATTCTTCAATAAATTTAATATTATTACAAATTCAATAATCAATTAAATTTTATTATATTTATGGTGTAGGTGAATAAAAATATTATACATATAACAGGGGAGTTTATTTTAAAAAATATATTATTGTTGGAATGATAAAATAATCTATATGACTTCATTGATTTTGTGTTTGATTCTCAAATAATATATATTTTTTAGTTCGTTTTAGTTAAAGATTATATATAAAAAAATTAGGATCTACTTACAAGTTACACCATGTACATTTTTTTAGATCATTCGATAAGGTTAAATGTTAGATTCAGATTATTTTTTTTCTCAAAAAAATTTCAATCATTTATTTACTCATCCAACAATAAAAAAAAATATAAAATTTACATAGTTGTGTAAATAAATCCGATCTCATATAAAAAATATGACAAAATAAAAAATGTTATTTGTGATAATATTAATTTTACTTTCAAATAAAGATATAATAATTTATCAATTGAATTAGTATCGTGTCACCTACTTAAAATAACCATTTTATACAGAGTATAGACACAATTCTTTGAACGTCATTACCGAATTGTCTAAACAATGAGCCAGTTCATTATCAATTCTCAACATAATGATACTACCAAGTACCAATAGAGGAGGCTAAAATCAAAAGCAGAACTTAATTTATAAATATTACACCACGGAGTTTAGAGTTTAGACCCCATCACCTCCCAGTGGAACAAGTTTTATTTATTCATTCATGTTTATTTTATTTATTTACAAAGATGGAGGATCTTTCATGTTAAGATAGAACAATATTACCATTCCAACGCTGACTATATCAGCGGGAGGAGAGACTGCGGGGTTCTCTTGCTAATCCAACAATCACATGACGTTCATTCTGCTTGTTATTTTGATGCCTGCTCTTTTCAAAAGTTTGCTTGAAGCTTCTTTGGCTAATGATATAACTTCCTCCTGAAATACACGCACCATTTGCATTTCCCATATGCATTAGGAACTTACAATTTAATCAAACCTCAACGCCATGAAGATTATATCATTCATTTCCTAGTAGAAAAAAAAAAGTATTCTACAGGTCCCTGAGCTATAGAGCAGCGGATGGTATTTTGGTTCTTATACTTTTAAAATGAGCGAAAAGATCCCTATATGTTACAAAAAGAGCAAAATGATCGTTTTTGTAACATTTTTTTTTAGATTTTATGAGATAAGATTAATGAAATGATCTAACATTAATTTAAAGTCGATCCATTGTAACTTGAAAAACAAGAATAGGTGCATTTAACTTGATCTGATTTCGTACCCTATTCACTTATGCAACAGTTCGAGTTTTTTAAGTTACAATGGGTCAGGTGAAAATGCCTTAAGTCCACATCATAAAATTGACATTTTTTTTCTTGTTTTTCTAAAGTACATGTATCTTGTTGCTCATTTTGAAAGTACAAGGAGTAAAATCTGTGCTATAGTACAGGACCTGTACAGTATCTTTACCCTACGTAGCATATGCATAATATATCAGAAGTTGAAAAAAATGATGTGCGGGAATGAACTTAGATGCAGGAGCATAGGATCTATGCTGTATGTATATAGATAAATACCTCATCCACATTTAAGATCTTCTTCTCTTTCATAATCCACCGACCGTTGCACATTACAGAGACGATATTCTCAGTTCGCATGCAATATACAAGGTTGGAAATACTGGAAATATTTAAGACAAAATTTCATCATCAACAAGATATCAGTTTTCAGAGGCTTGTATGCAAATGGAGAAGTAAAACCAAGAATCTAATAAAACAAATCATAGAGCAGAAGTAAATTTTTTTCGTCTTGTAGTAATGTGAAAGCTTGATATTTTTCCTCTCTTTTTTCATCGAGTTAAATAAAAAATAAAATTATTTTCTTTTCATCACGAATGATTTCATACTCACCAATCATGAATAGGAACCATAGACCATGAGAAAGGATTGACAACAACCATGTCAGCCTACCAAATAAGTAAGACAGAGCAATCAGTCTGAATGTTACTCCATATTTTAGTCCTATATTTTAATTATTTGTCCATTTTAAATCAATCATGTATTCGTTTTTACCTTTTTCCCAATCTCAAGTGACCCTATCTCGTTGTCCCAGTGTACTGATTTTGCACCATTAATGGTCGCCATTTTGAGAACTGTTTCAGCAGGGAGGGCTGTGGGATCAGTTGTTCCCTTTGCATACACTTCCCGTCCTTTGTTAATCAGAGAAGCTAGGTACATCTCATCAACTTAAAGGAAGAAGTTCAAACTGTTAAGAGAAGTTGTAATCAACAAGCTCGTTGCCCGTCACATTTGTAAGATGAGAGTATAATCATTTTATGTTATAGGAGTTAAGATAATAAGATTCTAAGAAGTAGACCATACATGCTACCGTCGGTCTCCTTATGCTTACAGTTCAGCAGTAAATTTTCAGTACAGAAAAAGCTCACAAACCTACTAAGCACAATGGTATTTTCAAATATGCAGAAAATGCACAAAGAATCCATGTTTCAGAGGTCAAACCTACCAATGCTCATTCTATTATTAGATGGTGCCCCATCTGTGCCCAAAGAGACAGTAACGCCAGCATTGAGCATCTCCCTTATTTGTGCAAATCCAAGCATTCGCATAGCAGAAGCAGGACAGTGAGATACTTTGACCCCAGCTCTTGAAAGCAAATCAATCTGAAGAAAAACATGATCAATAACAAACAAGAATGAGACACAGATGGAGAAACAATACGGAATACCGGATGTACTTATCAATTACAAAGTAAACATTAACTTTATTCAACTTCCATTCAGCACATTATGTGGTGAAATGATAGGAAATCATGCATAGCAATTGAATTGTAGTTCAATCAAGTGTAACTCATAAGTATTACAGCAGCAGCATAGCTCACCTCGGCGTCATTTACCCACACTGTATGAGCTGCCAATAAATTTTCTTGCAAGAAGTCTATCTTATCCAAAAATGTAACTGTCCCATGATCAACTTTCCGATTCTCCATCACAAGTTGGTTCTCAAAGGGTATCTCTGCAACATGCTAAACAGAGGAAGATCAGCTGAAACTACCTTAAAAACAAACTCCACCCCTCCATAATCCACGTTTAGCCTCTTCTTTGCAAAGCAAAAACAAAGATAGAATAGAAGTTAAGTACCATATGGATGCCAGTTTTTAATTCTCTGGCTGCATTTCTGGTTTCAAGCAGTAAACCATCAGTTGAGTTCATAACTTGCCTAATTCCAAGCCATATCCTTATGCGGCCATCTGCTGTATTATTGTGCTTCACATAAAGCTTCTTTTGGGACTGCCAAATTGAGAGCTTTGGTCATTCAAAGCATTTGAACTTTAAAAGCAACATTAAAATGTTAATAATTGTAAATGGAACAGTAACCACATTAAGCCTAACCTGAAGACATTCATCCGTAGTTCGAATCCCCCAAGACGCCGGTAAACCCTCACCGGAATCCATGATTGATTCTGTTAAACAGGCTCGCAATCCCAGCAACTCAACGGCTCTTGCCATCCCATTCACGTGCTGCCCTCCTGCTTCAGCAAAGCATGTGACCTGTTTCAAAAATTATCACCAAAAAATTCAGGAATGTATGTTGAAATTTGACCTCTAATTTGATGTAATGTACTCCTCTACTGCGTTGAAAGTGAGCAGGACACTAGAGAAAATCAAGGAATAGCTTTCAGGTTGCATGATCTAAAGTAGTAAAATTTTAACATCGCACTTTATAATGCTTGGGCTTAATTCTACCATGTTTGTTTAGATCGTTGGTTGTAGTTTTAGTGATACACCGTTGCAGTTTATCTGCCTCTTGGATAAATAACAATTCCTTAGTAAAAGATTCATTACTTCATAATATTGTTAGCAAGTCCAAAATGATGACACTATTAACTACTCTGGTTGAAATGATGCCATTGAAAAATTAGCATAATTACTTTGACTACAACAACTGATGTTCTTATCAACTTGAAGCTTAAATTAACATACAAAATAAAGCAGAGGTATTAAATATCATATTTCAGTAAAATAAAGGATTAAAAGATAGTTAGACCAATAACTAATCCGAAGCTTACACCGGAGCGAATAAGTTCGATTCCGCAGAGTAAAGTCGAGATGTAAGAGTCTTCTTCAGTCATGTTGGACTCGTACGGCCAAATCCGATGGTGCAACCACGTCATTAGATCAACATCGTCGGCGATTCCTCTACCGAGCTGCTGCGAGGTGTGCACGTGTGTGTTGACGAATCCTAAATCACCGACGCCCAAAAGAACCGATCAAATTTTCTTCTCGATTTTCTTATAAAACGAAAGCTGAAACGGTAAGGAAGAGAGTACCGGGAAGCAATATTTGACCGTGGAGGTCGGCGATGTGATGAGCCAGAGCGGAGAATTGCCGAAGAATCTCGGAAGATTGACCGATGGCTTTGATTTTGTCTTGATCGATGAAAACGGCTCCGTTTTGAAAGACTCGGCTGTTGGAGTCCATTGTGACGATCAAAGCATTGTGGAGTATCATGGTCGCCGGTATCGAAGCCGATCCACCGCCGGTTTTAGTTTCCATTGGTCTTCTTCTTGCTTGCTTTGGACTAGCAAACGGTGATCTTCTAGTCAGAGTGTTGACTTTTTGGCAGTTCACCGGGTGACTGATGAGTACCGTCTGCCGTCTGCTATTTAAAGCCCGCCCTTTTGTTTTTTAGTTATTATTACCTAAATAATAATGAGAAAATGCATTGTAAAATGATGGACGAGAAATTAATAGAATATTTAGGTAATTAAAAGATATTTTTTTTGTTCGATATTCTTTTATGTCTTAATATTAAAAAAATAAATTTTAAATTTTAAATATTAAATTATAAACTCTAAACACTAAGAATACACCTTATCCTAATTTCTTAGACATTAACCTTAAACTCTAACTTTAAATCTTAAACATAATCCTAATTTTTTAGTGTGAGACATAGAAAGAGACACCGAAAAGTAACAAAAGATTTCTATTAGTAATTAAAAAGTTTAATATTTATTTTGATTTATGTATTATAATGAAATTTTGGTTATATATTGATACACAAGTTGTATAAAAAAATTTACATAACCATTCGTATTTAAACTATAAAATCTAAAACTCAAATTCCTAACTCTAACACCCTAAAACCTAAACTCTAAATTCTAATCATAAATCTTAAATTCTATACCCTACAGCCTAAAACACATTAAGCCTAAACTCCAATCTAAATCCTTAAACCCTAAAATTAAATGACATATGTAAATTAAAATTTACACAAGCTTGTGTATCAAAGTATTTTTCATAAAATTTTAACTTTGATTTTTTTTATTATTTTAGATTAATTAGATTCTTTTACTTTTGTTTCATCCAGCAATTTAATCCTTTGTCGTAAATTATTTAAAAGAGATGACACAAATTAATTAGAGGTTTTCCCTTGTTATATATACATATAGAGTAATTATTTAGTACACTAGAGGTGGAAATTGAAATTTTCACAAGCGTCTTAATTTTAGGGTTTGGGGGTCTTAGTTTAAGGTTTAGGGGTTTAGGTGTATGGTTTAGAATTTAGAAATAGTGGTTAAAATTTAAGGTTTAGGGTTATAATTCAGGTTTATAAGTTAAAACCTAAATCCTAACCATATTACCCTAGAAACTAAATCCCAACATCTAAACCCTACACCTAAACCCTAAATTCTAACTATTATCCCTAAATTCTAAACCCCTACACTTAAACCCCTAAAATCTACACTCTAAACCAAAACCCTAAACCCTAAAACTAAGGCGCATGTGAAAACTTTCAGTTCCATCTCCAATGTATTGAATATATATATTTATATTGATGTTTGAGTTGATATATATTATATGTTTTAATTTATGTTATAAATATATTTTTATAATTTATGTTAGAAATAATATATTATTATAATTATAATTTATTATGCTTTAATAATTTTTTAGTTTTGTAGCATAAATTATAAATAATATTTAAAAATTAAGATAATTTTAATTTATGTTAGAAATATATTCTTATATTATTTTATAATTTATGTTATAATTGATAATAATGTTAGAAATATATTCTTATATTATTTTATAATTTATGTTATAATTAATATATTATCATAAAATAAATAAAATAAATCTTAATCACAGTTTAAGCTAAATATTATTTTTGTTAACATCATAACAACTTTCTAGCTCGGTGTAGTGGCTAGATGTTGGATCCATTTTCTAAAGTCTCCGGTGTTATTTTTTAAAATTCAGTGACCAAAGTACAAGTATCCTAAAAGTTTAGTGACATTTTTATAGATTATCCTTAAAAATATCATTTTATGGGTTTTTTATGAATTTAATCAATCTTTACAAAATTGAGAAGTTGGTCTTACGAAAGTAAAAAAACTAGTCCAGTTAAATAACAATGTTAAATCTTAGCATAAATTATTGAGTTAGAAATCAACAGTCCAACAATTTATATGGAATATATTAGTAAAAATCAACCATTTAGTTTATGTATTCTCGCACCCCTAACATTTCTAATATAATTTTCTAATAGTTCGCACTAGTTAGATTAAATTTTTTGCTCGTCCATGTTTGCTAATATAATTAGAGTTTTTTTACCCTTAAGCAAGGTCAATGCCTCAGTGGTTCGAATCGTGACGTTGAGAATAGAGCAATTTAATAGAAATGGTCTCCGGCTCCAGGGTAACTGGGAATTTCTGGTCGAGGTTCTCATGCTCAGCCTTGTTCATCATCCGAATCTAGTTAACCTGATCGGTTATTGTGCTGACGAGATCAACGGCTTCTTGTTTAATTACCAAGTAATACCCTTGGAAGATCACCTTCATGGTAATATTTTGTTGTAGAGATCTGTTTCAGACAGATGAACTGATTGTTGGATGAGTTTTGCTTACAAGGAACTACAGAACTTTATATAGCCGGATGACTTGGAACCACTATATTGAAGATAGCAGCCGGTGCAGCTACGGGTTTGGAATATCTACATGATAAAGCACTCGGCAGATGGAGAACATTTTTTAAAAAAAAAATACAAGCCTCATTAAAAAAAATACAGTTAATATTAGAAGATCTAATGTTAACCTCTAAAGGGGAAAAGAGTACCTTCTAATATTATCAATTAATAGCATCATCAATTACAGTTTGTTCAATACAATTTGAACATTCAAAATAAAAATAATTACATTGTTGTTCACTAAACGCCTTATGTGCTAATGAATGGGTTGCTTTATTTGCTGATCGATGAATATAGGGAACCTATATATGATGATGCCGCTGAAGAAGATCCATCTCCTCAATCATGCTCTGAGCCAATGTCGATCTACCTTGAGTTCTTGATTGAAGAAGATTTACCATATTTACAGCATCTCCCTCAATAATAACCCTCGGCCATCCTTGATTCAGTGCAAAAAGAATAGCCGCATAGAAGGCGTGACTTTCAATAATCTCTGCTAATGTCGCTCTTGACAACGTGCGTGCACATCCTGCTAGTACTAGGCCATGATGATCTCGTGCTAGTATTCTCATCGTTCCAAGACCTGTTTGAGATTGATACATACTATCAACCGTTAGTTTAACCGTACCTGGATGAGGCTTAGTCCACACTTTTGTTGCTTGTGCTTGTGGAAAACCATATGCTAATGGTGCTATTGCATGTAGCACCATTAAATTCTTTGTGCAGGTGTTGTGCGTTCTTCAAAATAAAAAATGTCGACTGCAACTTTTTATCATGAACCAAAGTGTTGCGTTTATTCCATACATTCCAAAGAAACACTACAAAATCTCGCAAACATATTTTTAGAAAGAATTGCGGCACAATGCTCCAGCAATTAATGGGTTATGTATGTACATACACGTCCCTTGTTCAATAGCCGCCGCAAGTTTTCAAAATTGGCAGATCTGCTGCTGCAGGGACGGTGTCCAATCCAATGCAAGGTCTCTACCGAGCTCTAGCTGTGGCATGATCCTTGTGCACTCAAGAGCAGGCTGCCATCAGGGATGTGGGCGAGAATTGAAAAAGGCGACAAAGCGACGGTTCGAACGGTGAGCATGTCCCGACCTCTTCCATCGTTGTTTATCCAGCTTTCAAACCATTTCCAACTCCAACCTTTCTAGTCTCTATTATTATCCCTTCTGGATATGTTATAATTGAGATATTTTTTATGGTCATTAATAAAATTTAATTTTCATTATCAAAAAAAATTAATATGATCCTTCTGATTAATATGTCTAATGTACGGATTTGAACTTAACTATAAAATTTTAATTTTAAAGCTAAAGGTTTTATGTGTCCTCGGAAGATAAGGAAAAAAAACTTAGCTTATAAATATTTAAAATTATTGTATGAGCGTAAAAATATAAATGAATGATATCAATCGTGGTATTTTCTCTCTTTTTTTGTTTTATTGTTCATATTTATTCTTCTAACATATCTTATAGATATTTACTTTTACTTCGAGTATCGTAACATATTTACTTCTTCTAACATGAAAAATAAAACAAACATAGGAAATACAATTATTAGAATATTCGAATTAAATCAACAATTAATTGGTCTAGTGGGATGAGACGATATAGCTCTTAAGCAAGGTCAACTGTTAGAAATTTGACATTGTAAATGGAGAAAAGTGAATTGAGAGGGTCGTTTCTACAATGAACATCTACAAAACTCGATCCGAATTAGTTGACTATTGGATCGAAAACAAGTGGTCATATAAAAAAATTTGAATTAGAATTATTTTATAATTTGAATTAATTAGGAATTGAATAGATTTTTTTAATTGAATGGTAGTAATTTGGAGCACATTTAATTCGTTCATATCCTCAGGAAACTGCGAACTTCCCCCCTATTAGTATCGGACAATATTCTTAAATGTTCTAGTTAAGCTTCAAGATTTAAGAAGCATCTCCATTAATGTAGTAAGAAGTGACATATTTATGAATTGGAATTTATTAGAATTTTTATTTTTTGTGTACTTTTTTATTATTTATGTTTAAAATTTTGTTTATCTCTTTCAATAATGTTGTTTGAGCTTACCATTGTACGTTCAAACTTACACCTGTTAGTTAATTATTTTATAATAAAATACTTAAAATATGCATAATCCCTTAAATTAGAAATTTAGTTATATTAGAGATAATTGTAAGTTTAAATGTACTTAAACGTACGAACTATAAATTGTTATAACAAGATCAATCTAACTAAAATTGTATTGACATATTAATTTATTAAAATGAACTATTTCTATAAATTGAATTAGTAATAATCGATCCAATAAACATCAATATAGACTAGAATAATTCCCAGGAATTCCATATTTAAAAAATTTGTTGAGATAAAGATTTTGATATAATAAATTGAAAAATATTTTTGGACTTAATTCAAATATTGTAAAAAATATTCAAAGTTCGAATAACTTGAAAAATATATTTGAAATGTTTTTGAAAAGTTTTTGAAATATTTAGAAGAAAGACCCACATCTCAGATGTGTTTGCAAAATGCATACACACAATTAGAAATATGGTTATGCTTGTATGTATTTGGTTATGTATAGTATACAGTTTGCATTTTCTTCCAGTTAATTTTTCTGTAATGACAATTATATGCAGATGAATGTGAGAGAGGCATTAAACTCTGCTCTTGATGAGGAGATGTCAGCTGATTCGAAAGTCTTTTTGATGGGCGAAGAGGTTTGAAAATGATAACAAGGATCATCTTTTATTATTCTAACCATAATTTCCTCTAATCTTTATTGTTTTTATTCCCATTCTTTTGTTTTTGTTTTTAATTATAAACTGCAGGTCGGAGAATATCAGGGTGCATACAAGGTTGACATTTAATGTGCAAGAATGAAATTCTTATTTCACCATCTATAATAGAGGCCATTGGAGCATTTTTAGAACTCTCTGAAGATTGGCTTTTGTTTCCATCTTTTTTAGATAACCAAGGGGCTTCTGGACAAGTATGGACCCGAGAGGGTTCTTGATACTCCAATTACTGAGGTTATTTTTGTGCTGCCTTGCATAATCTATATATATATATATATTTAATTTCATTATTATTTGATCTAATGATGAATTTCAAATCCTTCTTAAATGTGCATGTATTTATGCCTTTTAGTTTCTTTTTACATTCTTTTTCTGATCACAGTATTTTTTTATATATCTTGTTTCGTAGGCTGGTTTTGCTGGGATTGCGGTTGGTGCGGCTTACTATGGTCTGAAGCCTGTTGTGGAGTTTATGACAATTAACTTCTCCATGCAGGTCCGAGAGTTCTGTCTTGAATCTCTTCGTATGTACACTTTTATTAGTATTTTGTGCTGCCATATGCATGTTGTGAAAAATAAAAACGGAGATCATACGTTATCGCATGCTTTGTGTTAGACAATGAAGTTAACAATTGAAGCCCTTGTAAGTTCAAATGAATGAACTATGCATGTTTGGCCTTGAATCCTAACATACTGAAGGAGCATAGGTGGTTTACATGTTTAACATGTACTTTCATAATAAGATACTAGAATTGGGATGATCAAAAGAGAAAATGATTTGGTTGTGATTTATGTATGTTAGAATCTTTCAAATCTTCCAGCATCGTTTGTATGCTAGAATTTCACAAATTTAAAGCTAAATCTTAATTGCTCTTTTCAATGGTGGTAAATAAACGAGTTTGGTTTCTCTTAAATGTGTTTTTATCTGATATTTTTGTCTGATACATTGTTTTTACTGCAGGCAATTGACCACATTATTAACTCTGCTGCAAAGTCAAACTACATGTCTGGTGGCCAGATATCTGTACCCATAGTTTTCAGAGGTCCCAATGGTGCTGCAGCAGGTGTTGGTGCCCAACACTCTCAGGTATGGTTTCTTAATACTGTTACTTGCACCTATTAGTTGGTTTATTTACATTCATCTACTTTATCTCGTTTCCAGAGCTTGCCGAGGTTAAAAATCAAGTTACATTGTACTAGCCTACTAGGTGTTGTAATTATTTTTTTACTTGTTCCCATGTTTTAGAAATCTAGCTTGTTTTCAATAGAGTAAGGAGCTTGTTTGATTGTTCTGTCTCTTGGTCATTTTTCAGTGTTATGTGTTATGCTTCTTGTCCTGGGTTGAAAGTGCTGACACCATACAATTCCGAAGATGCTCGTGGACTACTCAAAGCTGCTATTAGAGATCCCGACCCCGTTGTTTTCCTTGAGAATGAGTTGTTGTAAGTGGATTAGTAAACGCCGACGAGCCCTACTCCACTGGTACCCTGTCAATTAGAGTTTTTATGCCTGATGCTATTTCGATATAATCATTCTGCTTCAGATATGGTGAATCATTCCCCATTTCCGATGAAATTCTGGACTACAGCTTTTGCCTTCCGATCGGTAAAGCTAAGGTAAACGCTATAGCACCCCTGAAATTTTACTCACAAGGCTGTTACCATTACTATTTCCATGCTTCTGCTTCCGTCGATTATGCTATAACTCGGATCTCATGAAGCTGCATTTTAACTCAGTTTTTAACCACTACTTTAATAGGTAGAGAGAAAAGGAAAGCATGTGACTATTGCTGCTTATTCAAAAATGGTGGGCTATTCTCTTAAGGTATGTCTTGTACGCAATATCTGTTTGGAATTTGGATATGCAAATGCCTAGTTATCATTCGCGACACATAATTAATACGAGTCCACAAGATTCTACTCGAATCATGAGAGATAAAGGAGTAATCTAAAGCTGAACATATGTAACATAAGATTGATTTCGTAACAAATGGTCATGGAATGTGCCAATTGTGTTGAACCAATGCATATTTGTATTCGTTGCTGTTGTGCCTTAGAGGGGAACTTCATTTACCTGGTGTTCTGCAGGCTCCTATGTTTTAGTTAGACTATCTTTTTAATCTGTCGGCTCAGTATACCAAATAATTATCCTATATAGTACTGGTATTTCGGCTCGTGGGGTTATCATTTAAGAGATTGTTTGTTGTTTAGGCGGCAGAGATACTCGAAAAGGATGGAATCGATGCCGAGGTAAAAATTATAACTCAAAGTAGTGCAAGCCCTTACAAGGCTCAATTTGATTTGAATATTCTGCCGAGAAGTGCAACGTCCAATCTTCGTTAAATACAGGTCATAAATCTGCGTTCGATTAGGCCACTAGATCAATCCACTATTAATGATTCGGTCAGGAAAACCAACAGATTGGTCACAGTTGAAGAAGCGTTTCCACAGCATGGTGTTGGTGCTGAAATATGGTTCGAGTTCTTCTCTTAAAATCTTTTAAATTTCTGCTTAACACACACACACACATATTCTGGGTCCTTGTATATATTTACGCAGTCTACTTGGGTTCACAATGCGTGTGTTGTGGAGGAGAGTTTTGTATATCTCGATGCACCAGTTGAGAGAATCGCTGGAGCTGATGTTCCTACGCCGTATGCGGCAAATCTTGAGAGAATGGCGATGCCATAGGTGGTTCCATTTCTTCATGTTCTTACTAAAATTACCAACTCATACACAAAGGCTGTATATAAATTTTATTCATTTATATATGAATTGTGCAGGTTGAAGATATAGTTCGCGCTGCAAAGAGAGCATGCTACAGATCTGTACCGTAGGCTGCACCTGCATAATTGAAACCATGCTATCGCATTTTAAATTTGCCACTCAAGTACCAAATTAGAAGAAAAAAAAGTGTCAAATTCAGGTATCACACGGTATAAAAAAAACACCGATACCGTGTTAGAAAAGTGTTAAATTCAGGTACTAAACTGGATAAAAAATGCAGTGACAAATTCGGGTATCGAATCGTATATTAGGTCTAAGTATATATTTCCAAACTGAACCAATGAATCTTTTTTTCTCAGGAATGAAGCTCGACACTGGTGGGGAAGAGCTGCATCATTTTAATAACTGGGAGGACATCGTTTGAAATTTGGTGACATTATGTTCCTAAATTACTACGAGGTAGTGTTTGTTTTGAACTTTGAAACCCTTTGTATTCATCCGAACCCACTTAATAAATGTAATTTTTAATTTTTTTGTATAATCATGGTATCTTTATATTTTTATATTTTATTTGAAACGAATGTTGAATATATGAAGTTAAACCCCATTAATATATAGATATTACACCAAAAAGAATACAATTTTCTTCTAAAGATGACATCTTTAGTGCTATAACACAACTTTTTCCATATATAAAGAGAGAATATAAGTGGAATTTTTGTTATAGAACTTAAAATGGTTTCATTTGCATCCCCCTGTATCATATCTCACAAACCCCATAAGCTCAGGTCCTTCAAGTCTTGAGTTATTCCTAAAACTGCAACATAATTATGATAATCAAACATTCATCCACCATTCATGCAATAAGAATCTGATTAGCAAGACTGTAAATCACTCAGTTACCTTTCCTCCGTAAACTTGGAGAAGGAACCCGTCATTGGGATCGTGCCGCACAAATCGTTGTTCGACACGTCACTGTTGTACACCACACAGCCATATTATACAATAATAATAATAACAATCGAAATCTGTTTCAGACAAAGCTTTTATATGTCACTCACAAGATCTTTAGATTTTGGAGTTTTGTAAGTTGTCTCGGAATCCTTCCGGTCAGTCGATTACTGTTCAGTCTCCTACAAGGAATGGGCAGTACAATAATACAAACATTAACGACGACTGTATCGATTCAATTTTATCGAATGTCTCCGAAGGGACTACAACTATAAAAAAAGGGTAAAATTAAGAGAGAATCCTGTTAATTACATACATGAATTTGAGACTTGAAAGCTTGGAAAGGGAAGCAGGGATGGAGCCTGTAAGGTTATTATGGTAAAGATCCAAACTCACTAAGCTTTTCAATTCTCCAATTTCCTCTGGTATTGAACCCACCAAGTTGTTCATGTACAACTCTCTGCATATATACATCATTAATGAAAATCCATGTCTTTTGTTTAATAATCATTAAAATAAAGGTCAAATTCTGCACAAGGTCCGTGCACTATGTGTTCTTGACGAATTTAGTCCCTCTATCATAACTTGATTCATTCTAATCTCTTCACTTTTAGAAATAAGCATTTTTAATGTAAAAAGTGTATTTCAAAACTGAAAATATACATTTTGAAAAGGTAAAGGAACTAGAAGGAATCAAATTATAGTGAATGCTACAAATACATTGCAAAGGGACCTTTTATAGAATTTGGCCTAAAATAAAAATTTCTGAAGATAGCATTTGCTTACAGGTATTGAAGGCGCTCAAGCTTTCCCAAGTTGGGAACTAAACGCCCCCGCAACTGTGCATTTCCAAGATCTCTGCAAATGTATAACATGAAGTAATTATTATTACACAATACATATCTATGTATATGTATACACACACTGGTACTTTCATATTGCTCGGATGTCCCTCTAAAGATGGAAAACCTCAAACTATATTCGTATTTGACACTCACACTCGAGTTCGAGTAACATATCATTTTACTTACAGACGAGTAACTCGATTATCGGCATCGCAGGTGACATGGAACCAAGTACAAGGATCGACCAGCGTGAGATCCCAGCTCTGCAGCACGTTTTTGGGGTCTCGAACAGCTCTCCTCAAAGCATACAAAGCATCACCTTCGACATTTGCATGTGTGGTTGCCAATGTGTTTAGCAGAGTTCCTGTAAGAACAACTTGAAGTAGTAGTACTAGACGGGCCACCGCCATTTTAAGAACACTCTAATGGAGGTGCTATATGTGTGCGTGTGTGTATATATATATAGATCTGGGTTATTGTGAAAAGGCAAAGGGAAGCTTGGAATCAAAAGGATTTGCAGAGATGGAAGAATTTATAGAGCCAATGAAACTTCAAATGAAAGAAGTGTGTGGCTGTTTCACGTGGGAAGAGAGAGCATCTTCTCTAGTGCAATGCACACTCCCCGATTGACGTTTCAGAATTTTTACTGCTTCTTTATTGCAAGGTGTCTTTAGATTGAGGTGAGTATTCTATTGATTTAGTAAAAAAATAGAACGAGTTAATTGGGTTGATAGAATTATATTTTATAATTTAAATTTTATTTGAAAATTTTTTAATTAATCTTTCTATAACAATATACGATACATACATATATTCATATATTTTTTTTTACTCTACTAAAACTTGAAAGCTGATACACTAATTATTAAAAAAAATGAGTCATTCGAGATACGTTTTTATAACTCAAACTTTATTTTGATTTTTTTCAAGTCGAATCGAAAAAATCAATATTTTCAAGTCGAACTTTGTTCATCTTTATTTTTTAGATGGTTCAAGTTTTAAAATTCATGACTTTTTTGGAGGGCTAGTTATGAATTTATCGATTTACTTTATGAGAATTGAGATTTCTATTTTTTGGTATAAATATGTAAATGCACTATTGATTAAAATTGGAGTCAATATTTTATATACATTAGATTGCATGCATGAAGGTAAAGGAGGAGGGGAAAAGACAAAAGAGCAGAGGCAAATCTTTTGAACTCTGTCGGAGCCAAAAACCAGACTGGTTGGAATAATGGCCCTATGCACTGACATTTCTCCTTTTTTTTTTGTGTGTGTGCGCCTTTTCTATCTTCTTTCAACGCCATAAAATAATAAAAGTATATATTCATCAAATTATAATGTTTTTTATGTTAAAGGTGCAAGAATATATGGACAGTTTTAAACAGCATTTGGCAAAAGAGAATAATGCTACCAACTTTGGTATCTCTGTTTCCTCTTATTTTTTGAACTCTCAATATCATATGGTTACAAAAGTCTCGATTAAATTTAAAATTGAACAAAACTAAAGTGTATTTTGAGATTTTATCTTCAAACCTTTTTTTGTTCGTAATGTATATTACTTTTGTTGATGAATCTTTCAATTGTACAATCGGTCATAAAATATTTTTTTAAAGTGTAAATGAGTTATTTTTAATCTTAGTATTTTTGTCTCCCGATCTTTAAGAAGATTTCAACTACAAACCGTGCTCTTCACAATCGAGACCTTTTTAAAAGTCGAAAGATAAAACTTCATACTAAAACGACCCATAGACACTCCGAAAGTTGTTGGGAGTTTCTCTGATCACACAATCGAAAGTCCCCTCAACAACTTTAATTCTTTAATCAATAAAATATTAAATAATGCTACTAACAAAAATATTTCCATCGACTATCTCCAATTAAGTAGTAATTATTTTTGTTGCATGTTGCATTTCTTGAATTATTTATGCAAAATATTCTCTGGTTTAAAGTTGAGAAAACTTTAATTAATGATTATTCCAAAACACTTTAATTAATATATATTATTTTGAAAATAATATAATTAAGTAGAAATAAATCCGGGTCTGGTGTTTTAGTCCTTAATTAGATTCGGTATTGAGAGGCAGATAGAGCTGTTTAAAAAGTAGAAAATTCCTTCCTAAGTCGACCAAAACAATGGAGGGAATAGGCATAGGCAGAAAAAATGTGCCAATTAAAGAGATTCACAAGTAACTTGTGAAATATAATATTTTTTCTATTATAAAATTAATTATATATCATATACTACATCTGTCCTACTCAATGTCTTTTTGTATTTTAAAATTGTCTCACTTAAAATGTCTTATTGAAAAAATCAACAATTTTTAAAAGACATATTTTTCTTTATACCGCTTTTTTAATTTCTTAACAAAATAAAATTAAATTTTTTAAGGATAAAATTGTCGTTTCAATTATTTTATATTATCTTTCTTATATAAAATTTTTCTTCTTAAAATTACGTATAAAAATTAACGATGGACGATTTTAGTGGAACATTGTATTACAAAATTCCAATGTAGAATTGACATGCACAAAGGACGGCAATAATGCAATTGTGACATTAAAATTGAAAAGGCAGTATGTTTTGAATGCTGTGTCAGAATGGTTGGTAAAATTAGAACATTGTACCATATATCATTATCAACTTCCAATTTCTTTGCTTCGGTCCAATTCTTTTATTGTCTTTTTGTCGGTACCCAATTAGTTGAGTTTAAACTTTCCTACTATGTATTTTTTTTTCTGTAACTCGGTATTTAAATTTAAAAAAATTTAAAATTTTATATATTTTTTTATTAAAAATTTATTTTTATTTTCCTAAAAAATTATAAGTTTGGCCCTTATAATTTTATAGGTTTCTCCCTAATATGAAGCCATGCGTCCGTCCCTGATTTAACTAATTGACGGTCTAATTTGAATCGTGTACTATAAAGATTGATTGTAAGAAGATCTTTTTAACTCAATTTGCTTCATTTACAACGTCGAGATTCAAGCTTCTTACTTTTTTTAAGGGATATAGCGTTTCATCTTACTAGATCAACTGGTTGTTGATACCTCGAACTATGTATTAACTGAATTACATACATACATATGGTTAGGACCAACATGAGTTGATTCGGTCGGTTGAATGCTCACTAGCAGTTTAGAACCTTGATGAGAATTAAGATTCAAGTCTTACTAATGATCTCATTAAGTCTATATATATATATATGGTTATGACAAAGTTAGGAATATTGTGTTGGGAGAAATAAAATCATAAAATTCTAAATCAAATTAAGTTGAATTGTACGATTTTTTTTCAAATCTTACAAATTATTATTTGATACAAATTAATGATGTTTATAAACATAATATTAATAAATGTTGATAATTAATATATTAATAATAAGATAAAAACTTTAATACACAGTCTGTATAAACTTTAGTTTATACAAACCTTTTAATTTTAGGGGTTATGAGTTTAATTTAGGGTTTAGAGTTTAAGGGTTTGGGTTATAGGGTTTAGAATTTAAGGTTAGTGTTTAGGTTTAGTTTTGATTTATAGTAGAAATAGGCATGCTTATGTAAAATTTATTTTACACAGCTAGTATATTAAAATTAAACTTAAATCTTAATAATAATGGACAAAAATAATGAATAATGGACAAAAGAAAATTTGTAGCATGTGAATGGAAACTCGTCTTTTAATGTTTTGATGATGATGAAATGACTTTGGACTTTAGGGGTCCATTTCTTATAATGTTTTGACTTCACTTTCACTTGGATTGCACTTTGCATTTGTGATGCGTTGAGCTTTGTTTACAGCTTCATCTTTATGATTTTGTAGGGGTTGAAGTCTAAAATTATATATAATTATTGATTTAATATATAATATGATATGAAATTTTCATTTAATGTAACTGTATATTATCATATATAACTATTTCGTTTATGTTGATTACCTTGATTAAGGAATAGAATAAGGAGAACTTAACAAGTAGTTTCGGTAAAAAAAATGATGTTTATTTTTAAAAGATTCGAGTTCAATCAGCCTTGTCTGCAAGATGTGTGTACGTTATTAAAGGAAAAAAAATAAGATGAACAAATTATTATTCGAGTTGATTTGAGTTTTTTTACGTCAAATAAAGTCTAATTTTATTCACCCTAGAAAATAACATGAAATATGAAAATCCAAATAAGGTGGGACACACATAAAAACACCTTTTAATTTATTGGGCTAGATGAAAGAAAGGGTTAGATTAGATATGATGACAACTTTCTTCTTAAAAGTGACTTCACTTAGCCAACATGAAAGCACCTTATATTTGGATTGCATCTTCTTTTCTTGCTTTAATCATAAATTTGGAAAAAAGTTGGACCAGTCTGCAAAAAGCTTTGTCCTTCTTTTTTCTTCTTCTACAAAGAGAATGAAAAGGCTTTCCACACGGACCATATTGATTGTATAATCACTACCACATCATCATTTCCCTTCCTCTTTTTAAACTTTTGGCGGTCAAATTTTGACCATTGACCTTTATTCTTACTTATTGGTCTAATTTGGTTTTAGTCCCTCTAATATGTGGAAATATATGATATAGATTTTCTAATTCTTTTAATGTTTCACGTTTGTTTTATTGTCTATATTAAGTGTTTGTGGTTGTCCCTTTCAAATTCTATCTCCAAAACTCAAATTGAACAACATGTCAATTACTTCTATTCACGGAGGGAGTTATTAAGCTCCTAGGAGGGGTTGCTGCCCGACTGAGAGAATTTTTTTTACTATTTGGTCCTTTAAATTTTTTTGAAAAAAATAGTATAATTGTGAATTTGTCCCCTACCTTTCAAAACTTATGTTTTTCCCCCTCACCCTAAATCTTGGCTCTGTCCCTACTTTTATTAAGGTGGTAACGTGACTTTTTAATTGTTATTTAGTCATATAGTTAGGCTCATGTAAAATTTCAATTAATTATGTTGTACCAACTTAAACGACAGATTAGTTGGAGAAGAATTTGCGGCTTCACCGATTTTTTTATCTCTTGACCTTTTATTTTTTTTGATGTGAGATTAATATTTAATGCATCCGATGATACATAAATTTATATATTATAAGTGAATTACGTATATAAGAAGGTATAATTATTTTTTATGCTTAATTTAGATTTCAGAAACTTATTTACTTAATATTTCGTAATATAATGTACTTATCATATATAATTCTATACACTATCAACGTATCAGATTAGATCTACAGGATTTGCGGGACAATAAAAAAACCCCAAAGTGAAGTCAAATAGGGCAAAGATGAAGATGATGAGTTTGCATAAAGCCAGCAAGAGCATGGGTCAAAAGGGATGGATCCTTTGATAGTGGGAGTTCGAAATATAAATTGACCAACATCGACATGTTAGAGGCAACAAGGTTCCCCACACAGCTTTAGTTTCCCTCCCTGTTCAAATTAAACCTATGTTTTAAAGCTTCCACCAAAGTAGCTTTTCTCTGCCTAGTTGCCGGTGGACCATCAATGCATATACCACAATTTTGCTTATTGCTACGATTCGATCCAGATTATCCGGGCATATCGAGAGTACATGATTTATATTACTTTTTTAAATATTCAAAGTTTTTTTACGCTGCAAGGGTTTTTCCATTTTTTATTAGTTAGCAACTATGCTAATTTTTGTATTGGTTGTTGACTGTCAGTGTTAATTATTTCACTTGTTTTTTATAATCTAATTTTTTTGAGTTTTTAAATTTTAATAAGAATCTCTGCTCTTGTGGCACGCGTTTGCTCTGCCTTTTTGGCAGCTTTTTTATTGGCTTTTGTGGTTCGTCTCATTTGTCGGTTGGCATGATTTCGTCATATTTTAGTGGTTGTTTGGTGCTCATATAGAGATCCTCACGGCGCTAGTTTTTTTATTTGATTCTGTTGGTGGTTATAGAAAAAATTGATCCCACTCGTTTGATGGTTTGTTAGCCAATGTAATCAGAACTATGTAGCGGAACAATATACTTGATAGTTTGATTCGCTCAACACTCATTTTTCATCCCGTAAAGCGTATCGTTTAGCTAGAGACAAGGAGATTCATAAAGGTTTATGGGTTTTGATAGTATATTAATCTCCATGAAAGTATTTATTGTTTTTGCACATTTGTATAAGTTTTTTAGTGGACTAGTTCATTGTTTCTTTCTTTTTTATACATCATGTATAATATATTTCATGGTGTTTAATAAAATTCAAATGTCATTGTTCAAAAAAATATATATTCACAATTTTTTAATATAATTTACAAAAATAACATCAAAATATAAATACACAAAAGATATAATTTTAAATTATAAACTCTCGACACGTCAATTCAGATAGTGACAAACAACACCACTAAAAAAATCAAATAATAAACAAAAATGTAAAGAAGTAAGACAAAGAAGATGCTGTCGAGTAATATAACACACTATAGCTAGCATGCACTAAATCTCTTTGCTTTTTTCAAGATCCCCAAAGAATATTTAACAAAGCTTTCAAAAAAAATCCCAAATCATGAGAACATATGCTCATATTCAGCTTTATCTCTATTCCATCACATATTAAATATGGAATTTATAATAATCTTAACAGGAGATTCTTAACGTGTTTATTTAAACAATTTTACGAACGAGATTAATTTTTTTTTCACGTTTCTCATTTATTTATTTTTATATATCATTTAAACTTTGATTTACGTTAAGCCGTTGTACATGACAGTTTCTTAAGTCTGTTTTATAAATTAAAATTAATTAAAACATGATATAACATGAATACAATATAAATATCTTAAAATTTAGTATATAATATAATTATCAACGTATTGAATCATGTGAGAATTCAGGTATGGTGACTGAAAATACAAGTGAACGGTGAATAGAGGATAAGAGATGAAGAGTAGCGGTTGTGATTTTGATTATTAGAAAATTAAGGGTTCGTTTGTCGTTGCTTCTCCAACGGGAGATCACCAGGCAAATGGAAAAGCAACGATAAACACACCAAGATTTGATCTCTAACGGGCGTTTGTCCACCTTTATCAATCCTCCAAACGGAAATTCATGGAAGTTGAATTTTTTAACTTTTCATAATGGGCGTTCACCACCCCAAAACTGGTTTTCAACCTCAACGGCAAACTAAGCCTAAGTATAAGAAAAATATACTCTGAAAATTTGTATTAGGGTAAGATGGATTACAATATTTGGTGGATCAAGATTATCTTGCTCATTACAATATTTTGGGTATTTATAACCCATTCAGCAATGGCCCAACATATTGACTCAACTGACTAATAACCTAATTGCATCTTATTATATTCTAACAAATCATATAACTTAAACACCAACATTATCATGACCTAAAATTTGGTAGGTACCATATCTTAAGTTTGTGCACTTGAAACTTTATGAGGCTCTGGGATCTTGGATGATTGTTGTTACTGCAAATCATACAACAAACAAAGGAGAGCACATTATAAACTGTTAGAAGATGTAATTCGAATTTTATTTTGTTCTGGTCTGAAAAATTCGCAATACGTTTGATATGATGAAAAATAAAATTAGAAAAAAAATGAGAATATACAAGATTTTATAATATTATCTCGATTCTCCCGACATAAATCTCCGACTTTAACTTTACCTGTTAGATTTCCTCGGTGAACGGTTCCTGCAAACATATTGTCCGATACATTCCTGATACACAGAAAAATACCAGTGTTACCCATCGCACTCTGTATTTAAAACGAAATACAAAGAGAAGCAAATGAGCAGTAAAAGATGTGCAAAGTGCAAACTCACATAAACCTCAGATTGCCTCTTTGAACAAGTTGAAACAAATTTGATGGAATTATGCCACTGAAGCTATTGCCATTCAGGTTCCTGCGATTAATACATAGTGAGTTATGAGGAGAAAATCGTCAACGCGTTGACGAGACTCGTCACGTAATAATCGGTATCGTCATTGTATATAAATCCGTATCATTCTCTTCGGACCAAATGGTATCATGTTTACAAAAAACTATCATATGGGTACCTATGTCCAATGTTCACAGAATTTCGAGGACAGATTATATTTTTTTATTCCAATGTTAGATTATAGTCACATTTTTTGACATTCGAACAGAACAGTAATAATTTACTTATAATAACGATACTGATCGATATATGACAAGTCTCATCAATAATTACATTTTAAAAAATGTAATAAAGAAAAATAAAGGGTAGTGTTATGTATAAACTTACAAGAATGACAAAGAAACCAGGTTTCCAAGAGATGAAGGAATAGGGCCGGAAAGTTGATTATGCTGCAAATTCAAGCTCACCAGGCTCGTTAAGTTACCGATCTCGGTTGGAATGGCGCCGCTGAGATTATTACCGAATGCCTCCCTGCCACCCGGAACATTTGGTTAAAATACAAAAAGGTACTTTACACTATTTCCCTTTTTTTCTTGAGAAATACAGGCCTCCTTAAAAACCCTAACTTTTAAATGAGTACCTGAATTTCTAGTGTACCTAAATTAATCCTCGATATTTTTTATACCTTTCAAATGTAACTTTGTTCCACAAATTAATATAAAAAAGGAAGGCAAAGAAAACAGTAGACTTACAAATATTGGAGATTTGCAAGCTGTCCAAGCTCAGGAACAAGAGGTCCTGATAAAGTGGCATTACCGAGGTCCCTTCAACGATCAAAACCCCATGTTAATACATACATACATACATACATACATACATACATACGCAAACACACAAACTTACAGTCTAGTGACAGAGTTTTGAGAGTTGCAGGTAACATGAAACCAGGTGCATGGGTTAACAAGTGTGGGATCCCAGCTCTGAAGAACGTTGTTTGGATCCACGAGTTGGCTTCTCCAGGCATTAAGAGCATCTCCTGTAATGATTATTACAAGTATTAAGACAAACATAATCACCGTTAATTCTCATAAATGAAACCAAAATGGCATATAATATGTGCGTCTGAGTGTGTATTTGTACCTTCAAAATTGCAGTCGACAACAACACTTATAACTGCAACAAGGAGGAGAGAAAGCAGAATCTGAGAAGCCATAATAACACTTAACAGATTGTGATTTGTTGAAGGAAGAGATTAGATTGAGTCTGCCAACAATCTTGTCAAGGAAATATGTAGGCACCAGGGGAAGGAGAGAGTCAAGAAATTACATTTAATGAATAAAATTTTCAGAAAGAAAATATTGCATTTATTCATTGATTGGCTTGTTCTAATTCTATTTTTTTTTTAGTTTTGACCATTCCAAGGATTTGAATTCGTTGTTTCTATCGTGTTTTTGGTTTTTTTTCATGGTCGGCATTCAACGTATTTGACCATATTGACTCACAATAAAAGAGTCATGATCCAACATCTAGAAGGATCAAATTATTGAACTTCAAAAATACAAGTGCTTGTTAAGTGTTTAAAATAAAAGCAAAATATACAACATTTTTAAACGATATATCTATTGGTGAAAGAGTTGAAGGCCAAATAACTATCAGTTGGTCTAGAGGGATGATCGTTAGATCCTTTAGATAAAATTAATGATTTGAGTCCTGATGTTGTGAGTGAAACAATCGAGTTGATGATCGATCCTATAATGAACTTCTCTAATACCTGATTCAAAATTAGTTAGACGGGAAAAAATTGTAGATCAAGCGAGGTATGGAATTTGCAAGGTATATGCATTTTTTCAAAATGGATACAAGTAAATAGGCATACTCTACTTTGTGGCGAAGATGACTTGGCCAATATGGATAGTTATTTCAATATATAGCATTGAAGAGTTGACTTAGACAATCTCGGTGGATGATTTGACTCGGTTCGGCTTTGTTTCTGTGCACCTTGAAAGCAATATTTTTTTAATGAAGTTTGAACAAACAATATTAGAAAACCAGTTCCAATCATAGATACTTGACTTCTTTATATTTAATTATAAGATAAATTACATTGATAGTTACCGAATTTTTAAAATAATTTTATTACGATCACTAATTTTTTAATACTTTTAATACGGTCATCTAACTTTTATATCATTTTCATTACAATTATTGTCATTAAAAGGTGGCATGTTAACTTTTCTTCCTGAGATATACTTCCTTCTTCCCCACTCTCTCTGTCTTTATTTCTTCTATATTTCTCCTTCTCCTACTTTAAGCTCTGCATATTGCATCTATTAACCCCACATTACTTGATAATGGAAGGTATTAATATATTATATAGCCTTATATTTATAATCCTTCCCTTCCCTTCCATTTTCTTTTTGCTTTTTCAAATTCTAATCCTACCACGAAAACCCTTTTTATTTTATATTTACAACTTTAAGTGCAGCGAATAGTAAGTCTGGGTTAATCTTCTCAATGCCATATGGAGAGTTGAAATTTTGAAAGGAATGGATTGTTGTGAGTCTCGGTCCAAGGATGGCAATGGACAAATAACCAATATCATTTTTATTTTTGAAATTTCTCTGGTATTATACACCAAACGTTCCACTCTGAAAGTTTTAGTGTTAATGACAACAATGGTAATTTTGATTTTTTTCCCCCTTCTTTTCGCTTATGTTTTAGTTAACATTTCAACTCCAATTTTTTTATCGGCAAGATAACATTTTTTATTAATTAAATGTATATCTAGTCTATACAAGGCATACAATTTAAAAAGCCATCACCAAAAATTCCTAACCCATTAACCACAAATATTGAAACTAAACACAAAATAAAACCATAAAATTATCAGGGAGTTGCACCCATATGCGGCTAAAACTTTCATGAAACTTGTTTATCATTTGCATCGGTCTGATAATATCGACCCATTTACCTCCTTGAAAATTGGAACTCCAACACTTTTGTGCTCTTATAGAATTGTAACTTCGCATGGAACAATGGAGTTATCAAGCTCTGTACACCTGGACTCTTAACCGACATACAAACAGCACACCCACAGAGCTATAGCAAAGTTCTGGAAGTGATGCGGAACCGCCCAAGCCAAATAGGAGCAGATAGAGCACTGATCCACCCCAAATAGCCTTCCCTTGTAAACTTATTTGGACAAGTGCTATTCCCAAGGAGAACAAAGCAGATCATTTATCAATTTATTTAAAATTGTAGATCCAATGACAGGCAAGGAGAATGTTTATTGTTTATCTTTATTTACAGAATATTATCTAAGAAAGCAAAATAAAGAAGTTAGAGTGAGAGAAGGGAAGAAAAATACATTTAAGGAAGAAAAAATTAACGTGTCACATCATTATTTTTAACTATAAATGACAACAGTAACATTAATAAAAGTGATATAAAAATTGGGTAACCATATTGAAAGTTCTAAAAGTTCAGTAACTATAATAAAAACGCTATAAAAGTTCAGTGCCATTAGTGTAATTTACTAATAATTATATTCACATCAACTCTATTCATAATTGTTTGAATCGAACCAAATTCATTTTTATTGAGTTTATACATTTTATTTTAAAATATAAAGATAAATATTTTATGTTTTAAATATCAGAAATAAAAAATCTGAACCAACTTCAGTTCAAAATCTTTTTAAAAAAATACTACTATATGTAAGTATGTAACCATATCGTTTTTTCAAAATCAATCTGATCCGACCCTAACTATTATAACCTAATTACAAACCCAAACATCTTCCACCCGCCTCTACTCACAATTCAAAACTCCGTTGGTATTGCTTCGAAGGAAAGAGTATAAAACTTGAGTTGGAAGGAACTAGCAAAAGCAAAAACACTGGATGGTATAAAAATGCTACACTACACGTTTAGATCTGTAACAAAAGAAATATTTACCGGGCAGTCCAAGCAAAATCACTCACTCTAACTACAGCTTTTAATCATAGTGAGCTTCAGTCGCCTTCACTAATCGTCCTTTCACTCGCTTCCTAGTATCTGCTCTTGCCTTTCTCGATTCATATCGAATGTGTTTATCATACCTATTAGAAGCATGGATCAAATAGATCAGAATTAGCAACAACATGACACTTCATTAAAAATCTTAAAGATAAAGGTTTGATTCCACCAAATGTCTCCAAACCAAACTATAGACCGGATTATAAACTGATCCCTACACTTCAAATTGTTCTGATTGAATCATATCGCACGACAGTCATTTAGAAACATATATGATATAATGATCAAATCATAAACAAATGCACCTGTTGCATAAACGGCTTGAATTCCTAAATTCTATAGGCATTGTCTGCTTTCTAAACAAGATTACAATTTGATCACATATTTTAAATATGCTCCATACCAGATTTGAGCTTACATTTAACGCCCAAGCTAATAGCAAAACTAATCCAAGGACTCGATTATGTGATATTTGACACCTTAAAGGTTTAATGAGATTGTTTTGAAATTTGAGACCATTTTAAAATGTTGGTCATTGCTTGTAGAAGTCTAGTGCAATTAACTTATAGTTCACTATTAATTGTAATGTGTATGGATTTATACCTTCTTGTTTTCTTCTTCTCCTTGTAACATTGCATGGCATTGCCTCTGTTTTGCGCCAGCAACTCGCGATCAGCCTTGTTAATTGCTGTTGTTGGCATTGCTTGGTCAACCGGCCTCACTAGGAAAGGCTGTTCGGTGAAGTTAACATCATTGGAACTGCTAGAGCCTTTGTGTTTACCAAAAGCTGAACCTGATGATGGCTTTGGTATTGGTAGATTGTTGCTCTCGGATGTGGCTGGTCCACTTGCCCCCGGATTATTTGAGCCATTCTGCATTTTCAAGCTCCAAAATCAACACTCGAAAGAGTCTTTAATGTAAGCAAAACAAATTACCCATACTGCATCTATGGGAGGAGATTGCTGAGTTGTGCAACAATTTCCAATCAAATTTCTAAGTTTATCTGGTATCAAACAAAAATAACATAGAGCAAATAAACTACTAAATAACCTGTCAGAAAGAAACAGTACGGTAAATAAAGGTAATTGGTAGTGTATATGCTGGCTTGCATATCTCAAAGTTCACCAAAAAGTATATTAATCACCATCGCTGGTTGAGTTGTGTAATAACAATTTCGGTGCCATATTTTGTCAGTTCCCAGAAAAATGAATATAAAGATGATATCTACTTTCATCAAGTTTGGTGCCATATTTTATCAGATAACCGAAAAGAGAGGATCTTGAAGAACTACGTGAGGGGGGCATTGAACGGCTGAAAAAGGCCCAAGCCCTCTTATGGAAAGTAGAAATAGAGGCAGATCAACACAATTCGGTTTTGAAATAGTCAAGACCAAATGTGACTACTGAAAACATGACGAGCGAAGGCATATTAGATCTTTTGTTTTTTTTTATCTAGGACTCCACGCAATCCATAGTTGAACCAAGCTGAACCCGAACATAAAACAAACTCTCATAAACTATTTTCTCTAATCACAAGAATCAAACCCAACAAGCATATAGATAAATGGTGGGGGTTTTATTATACATTCTAAACTACAAATGGAGAGGATGACAATATCAATAGAGAACACCAATACACTAAGGGGTGTTTTATTGTTTCTCAGCAACATGTTAAACTCTTACAAACTCCAATAATGGATCTAGATACTAAGTACAAAATTATGAATAAGAAATTACAAGATAAGATGAATCATAACAACAATGCATATAGTGAAAATGGGCAAGGAACGTACATTATCGAGTGAATTCAAATCGTGTCCTGCAGGAGGGTAGCCCAGCAAATTTGCATTAGTCAAAGACGTCTCTTTCATGCATTGGTTGAAATTATTAATCAAGAAACCTGTATCGCTTCCACCATACCCAACTTCATCCTCCAATCGGGATTGGCTGCACTCTTCTTGACTCCTCAACCGCCCTAGCTTAAAATCCCAAATCTGTAATCAATTCTAACCAACTTATTGTTACTGTTTCAAATTTCTAAAGATAGCAACATAGATTTTTTTTTCATGAAATATTTACGTCTACCTTAATTTATCAAAATTTGGTACTCATGATTTAAGAAAAATTATAACTTAATTCAATTGGATAACATGGTTAAATCATAATTCATATGCAAATAAGTAGCAAAAGGCCATAAATTAGCAAAATTCAACTGTTTAAGTTCATGTATTTTCCAATAGCTGGACTATCTTCTCAGGTTTTTTAAAATACTAGGTTAGATTCTGAAAAATTAAAGTCGATGGACTGATCTCTCGATTTTAATTTGGTAGAGGGATCGATTTATAATTAGACCTAAGAGAAAGTACCTGTGGAGTTCGACCGTTTGGATTACCATTCAACACCACATTTTCGCCGTTAACAATGTGTTCGCTCTCTTGCGTTTGCATCATCAGCAAAGAAGTGAATGGAGCCGGCGTTGGCGTTAGCGTTTGCTGCTGTGGCAACGGCTGTATAACCTCTTGTTGAGTCAAAAAGCCAACTTTCGGTTCGACGTTCGACGCTAGATTATCCTCACCTCCACCACCGCCACCGTCAGCAACATCGCCTCCCCCGCCGCCGTCCATGAAATTTCTTTTCATCAGCTCCACAAGCTGCTTATAGATAACCTGTTTGCACTTCCCGTTCCCGCGACTCTCCTTCTTCAACGTCTCCCCGTAGCACCCAAAACCCTCGTACGGCACCATCATTTCCTGCAAACCAGTCTCGTACAACCACGATTCCACCGCCGGCGTAATCAAATCCTGGTTACACACGTTCCACCCCCGATCCGACGCCTTTTCTCTTCCAGATCGAATCCCCACGCCGAAGCCAGCTCCAGAGCCGACGGACAACCAGAGAACCCTTCCACGAGGGTGCGATCGTGTGCCGCCGACACAGAGCAACTACCGTGCGCGTCCCAATCACACTCTTGACAGAGCACCAGATTATCTGTCCCGCACCGAACCGAAACCGGTTCGTTCCCGCAATTATCGCAGATCTGAGAACGGACGTGCTTCCGAGAGAGCAGGTTCGCCGAGTGAACGTGCTGGTCGCAAAACAAACAGAGCTTGGCTGAGTCAGCTCGGCAGTAGAGAACCGCCGTTTGCTCATTGCAGAAATCACACGGCACGGCTCCCTTACCTTCTGGAATAACCATAGTTTTTGTTAATAATAACTAAAAATTCCAAAAGAGAGATGAACAAAAGAAAACCCACGCCTCGATGTAGAAGATGAAGATGAGAAAGCATAGCACACAGCAGAGCAGAGATAAATTATTTTAAATAAATAAATGAGATTTTTTCCAGCTTTTTTATTATAATTGTAATTAAACAGATTACTAGTATTTTGGTAAGGTAGCTCGCTGTGTAAATGAGCACGTGAGAAGTATGGAGAAAGGAAGTTTGTTTGCAGTTTTGACTGTAATAATTAAATAACTATGGTTTAAAGCAATTTGGGGTCCTTAAATTTAATATCTTTCTGATTTAGTCCTTTTTTTATTTCTATTTTGAGTCTTTTGATGATGTGTGTCTCATGTAGAGATAAAAAAAACTTACTCAAAAAAAGAGTTTCTCGACGTGAAAAACTCGACTCAACTTTATTCAAATTATAATTTTATAAATTTAATTCGAAAAAATCCAAATAAAATTTGAGTCATAAAATAAAACTCGAATAAACTAAAATTTATGGTAATCAATTGATCAATTTTCAAGTTCTAATTGAGTCTCTTAACTCTGCCTGATGTATGGAGAAATATATATATATATATGTGTATTGTATATGATTTTACAAAGTCGTTTAAATTAGAACCAATCATTATCATAATAGTATAAAATATTTACAATTAAATTTGAACAAAAACTCAAACAATTTGATTCGATTCTAAAAAAAATAAAGCTTGAGTTATAAAATAACTCATCAATGTGACTAACTCAAATTATTTTGACTTGACTCGATTCGATCAAATACTAACCCCTAATCACAACATCATCAAACGACTCAAAATAGACCAAAATTAAAGTTCAGAAAATAGTGTAGATATGGACAGAGTCATCTAGTCATTTTCAAAAAAAAATTATAATAATATTTTAAGCCATTTTTAATTTTAATATTAGTCAAATAGAATATTTATTCCTTCCAATTTTTAAATTTAAATGATTAATAACTCTTCCTATCAAAAAATATTGAGACTGAATTAAGAAAAAATTAAAATTATTTTATCTCAAAAAATAATTATAAAAGAAATAATAAATTGATGCAAAAACTCGACAAAATTAGTCAGATAATCCAAACTAAAACTAATATTTGGTTTATAGGGGTCTTCGATGGATAATTTGCATTCTACGGCAAAAATTATAGTGTACATGGCAGGGTGTCATGTGCACAAAGCGTCTTCCCTGAAACAGTGGCAGGACGTTACTTGCACGGTGCATCACGACTAGCATAAAGCCAAGCGTATCAGCTGCTACCTTGCCAGCCTTAAGCAACTGGTTTGCTAGCCTTAATCAGCTGAGTTTAGCTGGTGGCAGGACGCCACTTCTAGGTGGCATCGTCCTGCCATGCATACATGCATGCACCAACTTTCACGTAAAAATTGTAACGAATGAAATAAATTTTTTTTAATATTGTATATATTAGGGATATAAAAAATAAGAGGAGTGTATATGGCTTGAGAAAAAAATATTGAGAGAGTTTGTGGTGAACTAAAATTTTAGTGTTTTTTGAAGATATATTCAAAGTCGAGAAAAATTTTAAAGTATATTTGGTTGTAGATTTTCTCGATTTCTCAAAAGTAAGGAATCTATTTTTTAATTAATCTGTTGTTTTTTTAAATTTGAGGGGTTTGTAGTTTTTTTGCGTGGTTAAACCGTTGTTTAAGATATATGTTTAATTATTTTTTGTTGAAAGATTTATAGTGCATTTTCTCGGTTTTTCATATATCATGTAAGTTTTTTGTATTTGTTTGATTTCAATTAGTTAAATAATTTTTCAATAGTTAATGTTGTTATACGTAGTTTTTGTATTTACAAATTTAATAAGAAAATTTTAATGTATGTTTATGACTATTTTTTCAATAAATTAACATAATTAACTCACCAACATATTGTGACACTGAAAATTTAGTTGGTCGTTAGAGCGAAACGCTTGATGATTTTTAGTGAGGATGAAGAAAATATTGTGCCTATTACGAAAGATGATGACGTCCATTTACTCAATGCTGATGATGTTGAGGCTGTTATGACAGGTACGACTGGGGGGTAATGGTTTGGATGTTGAAGATGATATTTGGGCTACGGCTGTCGCTAGGCATGGGTTGGAAAATGATCAATTTGTTTGGGGTTATGTTGAACCAAGGCCCAAGCAACCGGAACCCATTTTATTCTGCTTATGAACCTCCAGCCCATATGTATGAGGTGACTATGCTACAATACGAGATTTGAAACATGAAGTGCTCGTATTTGGTTCTTCATCATTAGTGGCAGAGCCATAATTTTCATATAGTTGGGTCCGAGTAGGGTATGGAGTACGAAAATTTATCATACCACTGCAATAATTATTGTTGACCCCATATCCCCAACAAATTAAGTGGGGTCAAATTTAATATTTCCTATGAAACCTCTAAAACAATTATAATATTTCCATACAATAAGTACATTTTAGTGTTCGTCCATGCTCATCATCTTCTAACTATGGGGAATTGGTACTCAAGGCTCAATTCGAAACAAAAGAATATGCCCAGTTGGCAGTTAAGGAGTACTGCATCAAACGCCATACGAGATCGTGTGTTAATGAGTCTGTTAGGCATACATATTACGCAAGGTGTATTAATTATAAGAGCAAATGTCCTTGGAGGATAAGGATTTCATACCCGCAGATAAGTCAGATGTGGGAGGTGACAAGGTTTAATGAGCAACACATTTGTTTAAATATATCATTATCACAATACTGTATAAATTTAGACTCTAATCTAATATGTGCCTATACTAGGTTGTTGATTGAAAATGAACCAAAGATTTCGATTATAGTGTTAGTAGCATCCATCAGAAATCAGCTTGGATATATTATATCTTACTACAATGCATGAATGGCACAACAAAAGGCAATGACGCATGTGTATGATGATTGGGATAAATCGTATAATGAGCTATCGGCTCTGTAACACCCTCAACGTGTATTCAATAATTAAATACACATTGAAGATGTTACTAAAGTTTTTAACTGATTTCCTGATTTGTAATTTTTTTTAAAACTAGTTTAGTAAAATAACTTTTTCCTCAGATCTATTAAATTATAAACATGTCTAGTAACATCTAGTTTCAACCCTGAATTAATTAAATAAATATTTAAGACATATATTAACTTGAAAATATAATTCAGAGTGTGAACTATGTATGCTACATAGACCCTTTCATTGATTTAAAAATCGCTACTTGATTAGCATAAACTACATAATAATTATATCAAATCCCACCGTTGATAATTTAAATCCATACCACATATCCTTAACACGTATATTACAGACCCATTTAAAATAAGTAACCTAACTTATAAGTTCAGTAATATAAAACAACTGCATATTTATAAATACGAGTACATGCCACTAGTCTAGGATGTAAGTTTACATACTATTGCTTATAAGGGATAACTTGATTTCTAAAAGTGCAACTCCTTACTCGACACTATTATCCCGATCGACCTACGTGTGATACGAATCACACGCTAAGTATAGCTTAGTGAGGCCAGTATTTTGCATAGCCCAAGTGAGTGCATTATATACATATACGACATGTTATAAATAGGACGACTTGCGATAAGTCGACCTTGATATTAATGAAAGATGTATGTTGATCAAATTATGCAAATGGCATGAAAATTAAATGGTATACGAGATACATGGAAATGGTATAATGATTTATCTAATATAAATCATATTTTAGATTTTGGGTATGAACTGCCCATTATCGAATTATGGATGACAGTATTGTGAATTGGATATTGAAGACGCAAATATTATATTGTTATGCCTGAGTACTAGTGTGAAAGTCTTGGTATAGTTGGATATCCATAGAGTCCTAGCAGCTGCATCATAGCACTACAGTGCGAGATAGACTTTTCGGAGTCGAGATAGACTTTACGAAGTCGAGATAGACTCTACGGAGTTGATTTCAAACACTACGGTGTTACATGGCACAAAATGTACGAGTATGAAGAGCAAAGGGCGTCATCGAGTACGTACTCATTTCAGACGATACGGCGTCAAAGACACTACGGTGTCACGATGACTCGCGTACCATAGCATCACATAAAATTGTACTTTGGGCTATAAACCAGGAAATGCTTTTAAGCAAGTAAACAGACTAGTATGTCTATCATATTTTATTATTGATAAAGTAAGACTGATATTATGAGTTTGAACATACATACATGCAAGCATGATTCACTAAAATAAGTTATTTTTTTCAATTACCATGATAAATGATGAGAGGTTATAAACATGCACGAGGAATTACATGCAATTTTATAAGGATTGTGATATTTATGTTAAATGTTCATATTGTTACAATTATGCCTCATTAAGTTATACTTAGCGTCTGATAGAAATTTTTTATATTCGAATAATTATGCTAGTACTTTTATAATTAAGCAGTGTTAGATTGAAAAAAAAATTTAACATATATATTGTATATGTTCAATTGGTAAATTTGCAGCAGTCGAGCAAAACAAGGAAACCCGAGATAAACGAGGCAAAGAAAAAGTATAGAACTAGCTTAGTGAGGCTATCTATTTTGCATAACCCAGGTAAATGCATTATATGCATATATGACATGTTATAAATATGACGACTTGCGATAAGTCGACCTTAATATTAATGAAAAATGTATATTGATCAAATTATGCAAATGACATGAAAATTAAATGGTATACGAGATACATGGAAATTGTATAATGATTTATCTAAGATAAATTAGATTTTAGATTTTTGGGTATGAACTGCCCATTATCGAATTATAGATGATAGTATTGTTAATTAGATATTGAATATACAAATATTATATTGTTATGCCCGAGTACTAGTGTGAAAGTATTGGTATAGTTGGATATCCATAGAGTTCTAGCAGCTACATCATAGCACTACGATGCGAGATAGACTCTTCAGAGTCGATATAGACTTTACGAAGTCGAGATAGACTTTACGGAGTCGAGTTCTAACACTACGGTGTTACATAGCACAAAATGTGCTAGTATGAGGAGAAAATGGCGTCATCGAGTACATACTCATCTCAGACAATACAGCGTCAAAGACACTACGGTGTCACGATGACTCGCGTACCATAGCATCACATGAAATTGTACTTTGGGCTATAAACTAGGAAATGCTTTTAAGCAAGTAAATAGACCAGTATGTCAATCGTATTTTATTATCGATAAAATAAGACTGATATTATGACTTTGACATACATACATGCAAGCATGATTCACTGAAATAAATTATTTACTCATTTACCATGATAAATGAGGACAAGTTATAAACATGCACGAGGTATTACATGCCATTTTATAGGGATTGTGATATTTATGTTTAATGTTCATATTGTTACAATTATGCCTCGCTAAGTTATACTTAGCGTGTGATTCGTATTACACGTAGGTCGATCGGGCTAATAGTATCGAGGAAGGAGCTGCACTTTTGGAAATCAAGTTACCCCTTATAAGCAATAGTATGTATACTTACATCCTAGACTAGTGGCATGTACTCGTATTTCTAAATATTCAGTTGTTTTATATTACTAAACTTATAAGTTATGATTACTTATTTTAAATGGGCCTATAATCTACGTATCAAGGATAGGTGGTATGGTTTTAAATTATTAACCGTTGGATTTGGTACAAATATTATGTAATTTATGCTAATCAAGTAACGATTTTTAAATCAAAGAAAGGGTCTAGGTAGCATACATAGTTTACATCGTGAATTATATTTTAAAGTTAATATTTGTCTTAAATATTTATTTAATTAATTCAAGGTTGAAACTAGATGTTACTAGATAGGTTTATAATTCAATGGAATCGAGGAAAAAGTTATTTTACTAAACTAGTAAAAAAAATTATAAATTAGGAAATCAGTTAAAAAATTTAGTAATATCTTCAATGTATATTCAATGGAACTGAGGAAAAAGTTATTTTACTAAACTAGTTTTAAAAAAATGACAAATCAGGAAGTCAGTTAAAACTTTAGCAACATCTTCAATGTATATTAAATCATCGAATATACGTTGAGGGTGTTACAGGCTCTTATACGAGCAATGTAAATATTCATTTCAAGAACCATTGTAGAATACAAAACAATACCAGCGTGCACCTTGCAAGACAAAGTCATTCCTGATAAAAGAATATTCAGTAAGTTATTCTGGACATTCAAGGCTTGCATTGAAGAGTTCTCATTCTGCAAATGCATGATTCAAGTGGATGGTACCTGGTTGTATAGAAAGTACAATCATATATTACTCATGGTTGTTGCACAAGATGAAGGCAGTAATATATTTCCAATTTTCTTTGTTATAATCGAAAAGGAAGACGCGAATGGATGAAAATTCTTTTTGACGCATTTACGCAGCCATGTAGTAAAAAAAGATAGAGTTTGTATGATATCATAATTGAAAGACGGGGAAGTTTATGAATGCATCCGCATACATATCCAGCATATTGCATATGGCGTATTACGGCAAATGTGAAGACTAGTTCGAAACTAATCATATCTGGAAAGAGATTTCAGGTGTGGGTAAATTGTTATTCATTGTTTATAAAAATTATTAATTTATTTTTATGTTTCCTTATTTGATTTAACTAACTTTTTTTTTAAATAGAGTATGAACTAGTTCAACCAAAATTCGACGTGAGGATAAGAAGGTTGAGGCGACACGATCAACTTGTATTTGATTTTGCAAATGACATCCCCGGGGAAAGATGGTCACAAGCCTATGATAAAGGTCGGCTTTACGATCATATGACAACTAACATTGTTGAGGCTATAAACTCGGTGCTTAAAGGAACACGACATCTCCCAATTGCAAGTATTGTTTGGGAGACTTACTTTAGATTGGTAAAGTTTGATCCGACAAAGGGAAAGAAGTTAACACTCGAATAACCATCGTAAAAAATCAATCTCAATTCCTGCAGGATAGAATGATCACTCTTTCAAGCGGATGCCACCTCTATGAGAGTCAGAACATTCGACCCAAATGATTTTGAATTTTTTGTCGAAGCTAAGGTCCGAGGTGAGCAACGAATATTCACCATAAACCTTAATAAGAGATGGTGTGATTGTACTGAATTTTAAGCATTTAGATACCTATGCTCTCATGCACACGCCGCCGCATGTATGCATATTCGTATGGACCCTTACAGTTCGCGGGTGAGCTTTATAACCTGCAGACTATGGCAATATATATACATGTTTCAGTTCAACATGATCCCGAAGCAAAATTATTGGCTGATATAGCAAATATACGAAGAATTGTTACCAAATCCAGAGCTTCGTAAAAAGATGAAGGGTCGGCTGAGGTCCACTCGCATTTATACGAATATAGATGATCTGGATGACAAAGATGGGGGAGTTCAAGTTAAGCATTATATACTTTGCAGGTAGGGGTGTTCAAAAATACTCGACCCGATTGACCCGACCTGACTACCCAACTACCTGTACATAAATAATCTGTTATTTACCCGATTTTTTTTACCCGGGTCAGGCACGGGTAAAATTAATATTTTTATATTCAACATACATATTTTTATATTAAATTAATACAAATTTTAAACTTTTTAAATTTTATATTAAACTAATAAATACGTTTTTATATTTTATATTAAACTAATATAATGTTTTTATATTTAAAATATATAATTTTATATCCGGGTACTCAAATACCAGAATTTTCAGGTACCCGACTAACGAGTACCCGCAAAGCCCGGGTCGGGATACGGGCCGTATTTTGAACTACCTGAAGATTCGGGTACCTGAATACTCGGGTGCCCATATTTGAACACCCCTATTTGCAGGGGACCAAGTTACACAAGAAATAAGTTTTCGAACATATCCAATCTTTACAATTATTGTGTCAGACCATCAACCTAAATCTTGTGTTAATGTAAATTCGTCATGTAAATTTAATATGACAAATTGACACAATAAATATATTTTTCCCGTTATTTACCAATGATCCAATCAATATATCTAATGGGCTATCTTTCAAACATGGCATCTTATCATCAAAATGTTATGAACAAAAGAGAAGATGGGAGCCAATTGGCAGCTTTGTTCCATCTTTGATGAAGAAGATTGGTATAAGGATTTGACCTTCAGTCTTTTCATGGTTTTTTAAATCCTTAAAACTAAGATATACTTCTCCAAATCACACTATTCAAAAGGGAATAATAAACACAATCTTCAAATGTAGCAGCAAGATGACACGTGTCCCTTTTACAACAGATAACACTGGACTATTCCTGAAGAATTGACTTCATACATGGCTGAGTTGTCGACTGAGATATGATGAATGGGGTCCGAATCAAAGCCGGTCCAACTTGAGCAGAAACCGAATGTTTGCTTTAAAGATTCTGTACTCAACAAAAGTCAAAACAGTATTATCCAGTCCATCCGAGGTCGATTTCTCTTTTTCTTTTTATATTCATCGTAATCGACACGATAACATTCATTATATTCACAATTCGATCGAAAATGCGTGTCAGCGGTCTGGCATAGTCTGGACCGGCCATGCAAGATGCCGAATATGTTCCAGGACAGGAGAATTGATTGGATCATTGGTTATAAATTAGAGGCCTCCAAAGCCAAAGCATTGCAACTGAGGCATTCCATTGGAGAAAGGGAGTGAATTTCACTAGGTGCCGGGAGAGATTTCCTTTCGTTTTAGGGTCTTGCTCGGTTCGACTCTGAAATAGTGAAGACCCAATGTGACTATTGATGAGGAAGAGAGGTCCTACAGACCAGAGTGTTGTATTGTAGCCAAGGATGACTTGCCTGTGGGCTAGGCCAAGCATGAAATCGGATCGTTGTTGCTTGAGTGGCACACTACAGGCAGTCTCCTTTGGCTATCAGAACTCGCTCTTTTCGCTCATGCCGGACTTTCTCTTCTTACGCAGCTAGACCAGGGGGGTCACTTTGCCGAGATAGGGTACCAAAAGAGAGATGGGGAAAGGTAAATTAATTATCTGTCTACATTTATGAATGTATTTATATACACTTCTCTTTAACAAGTGTGTTATGGTATTCATACACGTAGGACCAATACAACGTAGTACAACTCAAATTACAAATGAACTGAAAAATATAACATGGTTCATTGGCATGGTTTCTGGCTAAGTATGTGCACATCGGATCGAATCGAGCAATTAAGTTGCTTACTAATGAACAAAAAGAACATACAGATGATTAAACAACATAGCAAAAGAATGGTCTTACTAGACTTATCAAGCAGGGATAGCAAAACTCTCCTGCACCCAATGTGGCAGATCGACCACCACACACGGATCTATTTTCTCGAATTCGGCTATCTGCAAGAGAACGAATCGAATGAGAATACGATCAAAACGGAGGCGAATAACGATCAGAGCGGATAAAGTGCCGCCGATGAAACTACTCAGACATGTACAGAGAAAATCAAGAACCAGACTTTACCTTTTCAGAGCAGTGTGGGCAGTAATGATACTTATGCCAGAGGCAGTCCATTGCGGGGCAAAGAAAGCAGATTCCAAGCATAAAGGGCATCATGCATGCAACAACTGCTGCCAAGCTAAGTTTAGATCTGTACATATCGACACAAATTCTTATTGGTAATTAACATAAAATCACTTATGTTCATGTTCGTTTGTTTAAACAAACACATACGAACAAATTTAACCAAATAAATTTTTTGTTTTAACAAACATATAGGAATAATACACAAACAATTTACAAATAATTCATTGAACTCTGCTCATTTACGGCCCTAAGAGATACCCAAAATTTTATTTCCATTTTCGAGTCACATAACCCGAAGTTTACCCAATATTCTCATTTGATCATAAACCAGAAAGAGAGAAAAGCAAATGATATAGATTTTACCTGATGAAGGTGAGTCCGGAATTGCCACAATAAGGGCAGTTAAAAGGAGCAGGGGTATCACGATACATTGTCTGGTGAATCGGAATATCCTCGGGATCACCGTATATGACGTCCGGCCGGTACGGATTCACCCCCACAAAGTATGGTACTCCGATCACCGGCTCCTCGTGTTCCTTGAACATTTTTTTGATCGGACAAACAAACAAAAATATCTCAAACAACACGGGAAAATCTGGGAAAATTATAATGGTAGTAAGAAACTGAGGAAAAATTAATCTTTAAACAGTATTTTGATTTGTGTTTTGTTGGGTTAGGGGGAACTCAAATACTTGGAATTTTGGAAGGGTAACGGAATTCCTATTCCTGTGTTTTCTAGAAGAAAACTTGAGCTTTACGTACGCAACTATAGGCAATTTGGCGCCAATTGCCTCCTCTTACCATTATTGTGCGTTTATTTCTTTTTTCTCTTTAACGTATTAAAAAATGTGCAATTTGTATTGGATGCTTTAATATTCCATGTATTTTTATTTATGGGCAATTTGACAATTAAATGATAGCTGATAGTTGATAGCTGTTTGCATTAGTTGATTTAACTATTGAATTATATTAGTTGCTTGTATAAAAGTATTTGGTAAAATTAATCGATAGTTGTTTGATTATTTACTAAAACAAAATGACATATAAGGACATGATTATATTCGATACTTTTTGAATAGTTTATTAGTTATAAATATTTTGTATCTATTAATATTAATTAGATTATAAAAAATAATTTTTTAATATGATATTACTAAGCATATTTAAAGGATCTATAAATCAATTTATTATTTATATAATTATTTTTAATACAATTAAATATAAATATAAATGTGTGAGAATATAAAACAAAAAACAAAACATATTAGTTTACAAATATCGCAATGTAAATAGGTGAGGAGGAAGAATTAAAATAGAAAATGTTTAGGTTATTTGGAGATTTATTATAATTGTTAAAGGTAAAAGGGTCTTTATAACTCTTATGTCAAAACCTCTAATTTCGAAAGGCTCATATTCGCATCTTTTTCAAAATTAGAAGTTTCACTTTAATCCTCTGTTTCAATCTGCTATTCACCAAACATCAAAATTAACAGATTTGATCGGTCTAACCTCTAATTTTGGCTCAAACCGCTATTTACCAAACAGAGCTTTAGTCTTTTATTATATTTTGAATAATATTTAATACCTTATTAGTGAAAAAATTAATTTTATAAGTAGTATCAGGGACGTAGTAAGAGTTGAACTCGAGGAACAAAATATAAAATTTAAAAAGTGAGATAAATTCGTAATTAATTTATTTTTTAAATATATATATATACACACAAATAAAGGTTAAAAAAAAACTGGTGAGCGAAGGGCAAAAACTCCTTTCACCATTCACGTAGCTTTGTCTCTGAGTAGTACTGAAATTATTTTTACGTTATTTATGAAATTATTTGATATTATTTCAACGTTACTTACAATAATTTTTTTTGACCATCTTTATTTTTGGAATTGTTTCCCTTCTCCCAAATACGAGTGGATTGTTGTCGACAATATTATATTTCTATGGGTAAATACGCATTTTGGTACCTTGACTTTAAGATTAGCTCGATAGAATATGATTTTTTTTGTCCAATTAGATATTTCAATTTAATTTTTTATTCAAAATGGTATTTAAACTTGACTTCCCGATTTAATTTGATACTCATGTTTTTTGTTCAATTAAATATCTAGATTTGATTCATTGGTCACAGTGAATAATATTTCGGTTTTATATTTGTTTGGGACAAATAATCTTAGATTAATTCAAATAGTTTTGAAACTTTATAAAAATATGAATATTTTAATTTCAAATTTGATAATTAATCAAATTGAACCACCAAGTAAACATATGTATCGATTTGGACTTTTTTTTCTTGGGGATCATATACATTTGCTTTTATTGTGTTTAAGGTTTAGGGTTAAAATTTAGTGCTATGATTTATGATCAAGGATTAGAGTATAGGGTGTATGTTAAGGTTTAGGGTTTAAAATTTATAATTTAGGGTTAGGAGAGAGGAATGGACCCATCCAAAATTCCATCGTCCATCTCGTGAAGTTGTAAGCTACAATTCCAGTCTGTAGGGGTAAAACAAAACTCTGTTGTTTTTGTTATTTTCCCCTACGGAAATTCGTCTTGTCGACACCTAGGTTTGATTCACATGTTCGTCCTTTTCTATCTGTCTATTTCTATCTCTTTTTCCCTTTCCAAAACATTCCTTCACAGTTTCACTTCTGCTCTTTTCACCTTATATTTTTGTCCATTTTAACTTGTCTCTATGATTGAGATCATCTTTCAACTTCTGTCCCCCCTCCATCCTCTCGAATTGTGTTTTATTAGATTAAGTTTAAAGTCGAGTCGGGTTAGATCTCATTTTGAAAATAAATTCTTGCAATGTGGAGTATTTTTCATTTATAATATTTGTAATAAAAATCTTGTTTAAGAGACATTTTTTTCAACTCGATCCAATAAAAAGTGTTGCATTGTATCTATACTAATTGTTTTAACCTAATTTATTTTTACATGACGTTCATGACAATCAGGGTGGTTCTGGACAGATATAATGAGAGTGATCACATAAAATCTCTAAAAAAAGAGATCTAAGATGAATTAAGTTAAATCCGTATAAGAGAAAAGCAAGAGATTAATTCTAAACTAGTGAACAAACACACGAGAAAAATAAATTGTGATAGGTAACAAATAGAGTGTTTGGGAATGAATGCATACCAGATGATCATGGAGTCTTTCGCCTTCTTTCTAATGGGTATTTATAGATAAGGGTGGGTATCCTTCATTGCACTGTTTCTTAAGAACAGAAGGTAGAGTGACGAATACAGTGACAAAGTCATCTACGGGTTGAGGAAACTGTTGTCCTTCTTTTTTTTGATATAATAATATTTTAGGTTATTTTTAATTTGAATATTAGTCAATTAAATTTTTTATCTCTCCTAATATTTAAAAAAAAAAAAAAGAAATTCTTATTTATCTCAATATTTGATCTTAATTCTGTCATAAGACCGGATATAAACAAATTGACATAAAATGACTAATTGAAGAAGAGCCAATTTAAGGAAGTACTAGTGGTTTATGAGTTTTATTTATGGGAGCTCTTTTCCATATATCTTTTTTGGGTCTAACTTTTTCTTTATTTTTCAACGCGTGCTATGTCATGTTAGGACATGGGAAATTTTTGTTTGATGATCCTCATGTCGGTCGATGTTTCGCTCAATATTAATTAAATCGTTAAAATTATCATCTCTTAAACAATATTAGGGATAAAGTCGTTTTTTACTTGAAACGGGTTGATGCCTTTAAATTATTTTAGTATAATAGTACTTTAGGTCTTTTTTAATTTATATATTAGTCGAATATTCTCTTTAACTTCTTTTAATTTTTAAATTTAAATATTTATTTAATATTTAACCCTTTTATAATATTTAATCTTAACTTTGTCTTTGAACGGTATAAAATCCTTATTACGGTATTAGACAGACGGTCTCCATCGTAAATATAACAACTATAATATTCATTTTTTAAATAGAACTATAATATTCAATTATTAATATATTTAGAAAAACAATTAAAAATTCAAATCCAAATATTATACAAATTATAAAAAAAACAAATATAATATTCATTTTTTAAATAGAACTATAATATTCAATTATTAATATATTTAGAAAAACAATTAAAAATTCAAATCCAAATATTATACAAATTATAAAAAAAACAAATAGAATATCAAAAAATAACCGAATATTTAATAGAGGGACACATAGGGTGTTAGATATGTTAAACCAATATTCCCACGTCTATTTATCAAAACAAACCCTCGCTTCCTTGGTTTTTCCCCTTCAAAATATCCCTCCTTTCGGAATCTCTCTCTCTCTCTTTCTTGTTGTTTTCTCCCTTAAATCTCTCATCGTTTTCTTCATTTGTTTATTTTTGTGGGGATTTCACGTTTGGTTGGGAACATATAATGAAAGAACCAAACACGGCGGCGATCACAGCATCTTTGGAAAGGTCTTTACGGAACTGTTCTCTGAACCATGAAAATGGCGTTGAAGACAACGACGACGACGATAACAAGGTCCCAAACGGTGCCGTTTCCAACGATTCCGGTATCTCCCTCCCTTCCTTCTGGGAACAACAATGCCTTGATCTAATGGTAAATTCCTTCTTCTTCTTCTACTTCTGTTGTTTGTTTTCAAATGATTTACCAGTCTTTTCCTTTTGTTGTATATACATATTTTTTGTTCTTCAATGGCTTTTTTTCTCGTAGTGTCGTAGGGCTTTTTTGAACAATAACCCTAAAAATTTAAGAACAGCTTTAACAGTTGAAAGTGAAACCCTGAAAAAATTCTAATCATTTTGGATCAAAAGAATAAATTAAAGTATCTTTTTTGTTTTCCGAGATTGATTGTAATTTGGGGGAGTTTCATATGGCAGGCAGGGGACGTTTACTACAAAAACTACAGGGACGGAGTGGAATCGACGAAGGATCCAAGGACGGCAGTGGTGACAGCCGAGGACGGCCGAGATTTCTCCTCCGAAGACGACGGCGATAGCTGGTATGACAGTGAAGACTACTCATCATCGGAATCATCTCCTTCAGAAGATAACAACAACGACAACAACCACCGCGCGGTACTTGAGGAAGAAAACGGCAACGTATTGGTGGTGGCCGGTTGCAAGAGTTGCTACACGTATTTCATGGTCCCCAAGGAAGCTGAAGCTTGTCCCAAATGTAATGGTCATCTTCTCCGCTTCGATTGATCCCTAACTAGTGCACCATGGTCCATGAACCAGATTTGTGGATTTTTTTAGGGTTTTCAAAGATTTCTAAAGTTCTTGTTAGAGGAAAGAATATTGGTGGTGCTTAACGTCTGTTTGGGGCGCCATTGAAGTCTAAATCCAGAGGTCAATGGTAAAACAAAAAGGAATATTAAAAGGATTTTAATGTGTCGGTCTGTGGTTAACTGTCCATATGTGTTCAAGAGTTTGAATTTGATATACTGCTATCTTTATAACGGCGGATGATATGTTCATATAAATTCTTAAATTTTTAATAATACACACATTTTATAGATAAAGTGATTGAACTCGAGTCTCGTAAGATAAACAACATATATTTTTCCACCAAGACCACTTGTTAGGTTCCAATGAATCAAAGTTTTTTTAAATACATGACATAACCTAACTCAATGTTATTGTGAAGATATAATAACAATTCACTATGTTGTTAAAATTGAAACATGGCCTAATATAATAATAGTCGATCAATTTGGTCTTAATTTAAAAATAATTCAATAAATTTAATTCTTCAAATTTAAAATTTTCAACATTACACTCTCCTGACACACCTTCTGACTTGTCACAGTTCGATTATCGATAAATGAACTTAAATCTCTCATCAATAATCGTTTTCTTCAAATTGTCATTATACCAAGCTATTTGTTTTAAATTTTAACGACAGAGTGACAAGTTTGTCGTAAAACTTTAATTGATCGACTAAATTATCACTTTAAAGTAAAAAATGACATATTTGTCGTAAAGTTACTTTTATTTTTGAACATTTTAGGGTGAGGGGGAGTAGAGTGCCAATTGACATTTTTTCATAAGGGTGACTGCCATTGGATGAATCAATTGCTTTTAAGTCCATTGTTCTTTTCCTATAGTCTATAGATGCTTTTACTTGTATTTTTTATGTTAATTATTCTTACCTAATTTAGAAAAAATTTGGTCATTCACAAGGGAAAACATGTATTTTGAAATATTAAGACATGAATTCTAAGTTTAATTTAATAAATTCATAATAAAATTTCAAGATACAATGATTGGTAGCTATATAACATAATTTGTTTCCTTGTGCAAAATAAAATTAATGGAATTTATACTTCATTAATTCCTTACATCATTTTCATTAATTATTGTCATTAATTCAATTTACGTTTCTAAAATAATAATAATTCTTGTTAACTTTATTTAAAGTCAAACATCATGTGCCTAACAGTTTCCCTTGAAGTAATCATTATTTCCAACCAAGGAAAGAAAATTAGTTCCTTTTATTATTTTATTATTGATGTTTGTCAAGAAGAAAATGAAGTGAAATGTTATGAAGATGAGTCTATATATAGATTATATATAGGTGGATTATATATGCTAAAGAACATGAACCCCAATAGTTAGATCCATTCCACAATTCACACCATGAGTTCCAATTGCAGGAATAATTCACTTGTGATATCATATGATAATGTACGGTAGGGATTTGTTCTGGTGAAAATAAATTAAAATTAAAATTCATTACAAATTTAAAAATATCGTAGGTTTTTGTTGCCATCCCGGTTCCCCAGAGCCTTGCCTTGACTACTCTTCTCTAGGGTCTTGCCCTGACTAGTCTGAACCTACCCGTGTCGCACACTTGATTTTGGTGGGTGAGTCTCTCAGCGGGAATTTTTTTCATACACGAGACTTCAAACTCGAGACTTGCTTAAGCGATACCACAATGCTTACCACTTGGACCAACCCCCGTTGATTAATATCAAAGTAGCTTTTAAATAACAAACAATCGGTGGTGAAACATGATGAGATACTAGATCTCTTAAAGTAATGTCACATATTCTAATCTTGATATTGCGATTAAAATAAATTGAGTTGAGAGGATCATCCCATAATGTATTTCTCCGCACCCGATCTAGATTAATAATCAATAGACCGAATATCGATGCTTATACCAAAAGTAAGTTTTAAATAATTGGTTATTACTTTGGTAATCATTAGATCATTTTCAACTTAGAAATTGTATAAATTGGCCTCTCTTATAAAAGATGAGGATTATGTCCCCATCAATCTTGAAACATGAATGATTAAAACGATGAGGATTAGATCATTTTACACAATTTTAATTTATACAATGGTCAAAAAAAAAATTTGGTTAAAACGATTCAAATTGAATTATTATTAGCGAAAATTTCTCATTCAATGAAAGAGGCTAAGCCCCTGGCCTTCCCCTCGTTTCACCATTACATGAATCAAATTGTAAATGTCTAGTACTGCATGGATAGTTTGGACACCAAATCCAAGCTATTTATACAATTTCAACTTACATTTAACACTTAAAATGACAGTTAAACCATAAAAAATGTCTAAATGGAAATTCGTACCAGTTGCATGCATTAATATCAAACCTAGGGTTTTGCCATATGTTTCCAGCGACTGTCTGGGACACATTATCGACAGGCTCAAATGAGTTGTGGTTCGGTTTCTCAGTCTGCAGGTACCGGTATAAGCTTAGTATCTTCTTCCTCCGTTGAAGATGATTGCGGTTCGGGTTCAGTTCATACACAGAAGGTTGATAGTTTTATTATTTTCTGTTAATAGTTGCTTTAAGACATCGTGATAATATTCGTTGTGTTTGTAATGGCGATAAATATAACCGAATAACCTTTTATGTTTAGTTTCTTTGATCGGTTGTCAGTATCTTGAGACAACCCAAAGAAGTTTCCAGTTTGATGGATGGTTTCCTGTTATAAATAGGGAACAGTCTTGTATGCTTTTACATTTTATAACCCTAAACACTACTGTTTATGAGATCGTTTTCTGATGAATTTAATCTCAACTCTACAAACTCGTCTCAACTAATTCGAATGTAAATATAATCAAGGCTTATTGACTTGTGCGAATGACAGGTTTTGCATAAAAAAGAAGTTTGACATAACTCAAAACTCTAAAGTACATACATATTTTATTTTCATTGTGTTTGTTTTCCCTCACTAATCTAAAACTAATATTTTGCTTCTCTTGCAAACATTCAACTTCACGTTGCTTGTCCAGAAGCACAATAAAGATGGTCTTTAAAAAAAAATTACTCGAGAAAGATAGGGTAAAATTTGATTTAAATAAAATTAATCGAATAATAAATCGGTTACAAAAATTAAAAAAATATGATTAAACTTAATTTAATCATAAAATATTAAAAATTTAAATTTTTATTCAAATTTAAAATAATTCAAATCTAAAATGATTACTACGACAAAAAGTGATTTAACCTATAATGATCCAAATCAACCGAAATTAACATTATCTAGATTGATCCAACCCATACCAAATCGTTGAGCCCAAATAACAAGTCTATTGGTCTTTTCTTATGGGGACACATAATTAAAGTGAACCAAATTTATACGAGCGACTTGGCAAAACCAAAATCCCAAATATAACTTAACAACCAATTGTCATCAGTGATATGATAATTTTAACGATTTAATTAGTGCTTTTAATAAAATTAAACTAATTTAACCAAAAACAAGATTAATTTATCTCGAATAAAAAATAAGATTAAAAAATAAATAATAACAACTAAATTTATTATTATATCAAAACAAAACAAAAGAATAGAGGAGAAAAAGATCACGCAACAAGGATCCGACTTTTTAGAACACGTGTTAATTCCGGTACGCCAACCGAATTTAAATTATCTTGGGTGGACCTATCCATGCACCAAACAGGTAATTTTTTTTAAAGGGCAAAATGGAGAAGTTAATGTTGCTAGTAAACACAAACTTAAATAGCAGATTTTTGTCAATTCATTACATATGTCAAAGTTTACAATATAATTTTAAAATTTAAAATTTAGTTCATATATTTTATTTCTACAAAATTACTATTTTTATTTGAAAACTTTAAATTTTTTCATTAATTTTTTTGTAAATAGAAATTTTGAAAAAATATTATTTAATTAAAGATGGTTGATTTTTTTTAAACATATTAAAGATCACATTGATAAAATGTGAACATAAAAAATAAAAAAAATTTACCGTGTTATAATTATCATATCAACAATTAACAATAAAGTTAAACAAGAGTTAGAGAGACCAATACAAATCCAAATCAAAGTAGTACTTAGAATATAAAAATTAAAAATTATTTTTTTCTCTATTCAACGATTTTTAAGCTTTTTTTTATCAATTTTAACGGTTTAGAATTTAAGGTTTATGAAATTTAAAAGAATTGTATTGTGAGTTTATGATTTCTAGGGTTAAATATTTAAGTTTTAAAATTTAAAGTTAAAATAACCAAATAGGCATGTTTAAAAAAATTTGCACTAACAATTTATCAAACAACAACCAAAAAATAAAATACATAACTAAAATTTGAATTTGAAATATTTTATAATTGATTTGACAATATCGACAATCAACAATAAAGTTTAACAAAAGTTAGTGATAGACCAACACAAAAGTAGTATATGAAACTGGATTTCGTAAAAATAAAATACACAATTAAATTTCCAATTTTGAAATAGAACATAAACCCCTAAGATATTTAAACTTATTACATACAAATTGGATTAACTTTTCAATTTTCATAAAATAAAAACATTAAATTTGTAATTAAATTTATTAAAATTACAAAACACAAAAATTAATAAATTAATAAAAAATAAAGGAGGTATATTGTTTCCATACAAAAGGTCATACATAATACAAAATAAAAGTCCAAACCCAAATATAGAAACTAAAAAATATTTTTCAAATGATATCATAAAAATATATATTCTGATTTAACAAAAAATTATCTGTCTAAAAAAAAAACTATCTTCTTGTCGGCTCCTTTTTCTAGCATCTTCAATGTATAGAGTTTGAAAAAATGTAGTCTCTTTTCAATTTTTTCTGGAAAACGCGTTTGGTTTTAGGTATAACGACTACCAAGCATAAGGTGATACGCAAGTCAACCTAAAAACACAGATGAAAAAACCACGTGTTAGATGTTTGACAAATTTGGGAGAAAATTATATCAATTTTATTAAATGTTTCAGTAATGTCTTAAATTCTTAAATTAAAGATAATTATATTTGAATAAGTTTGAAGAACATATAAAGTGGTCTACTGATATAATAAGATTTATTTTCTCTCAATGATGAATTTGAGTAGAAGAACATTGATTTAAATGTGTGTTAGCCTTTGGTTTAGTCACGGTCAATGTGCCTCCCCTATTCAAAAGCGTGTGCTTTTTCTTTATTTTCAAAATTTTAGTGCTTTTCGGTGCGTTGTGTATTATGGACATTGAAATGTCGAAGTGTAATTAAATGAGTTTTCTTTTGCATTTTCCATGTGCTTAAATGAAAGCAAGCAAAGTTGTATTTTACATGGCTTATTACTTTATTTAGGTTGGAATCCATTATGTTTTCAGAGGAGACAGAATTTAAAAATATAAGGTGATTTGTTTAACATTTTATTCGAATATAAAATAATATTTTTATTTGAATCTACAAAATAAATTATTTAAATTTGGATCATTTGGATATTTTTTATTTCAAAAAATTTTAACCACGTCAAATTAAAATTTCACAGCCAATAATTTAAATGTTTTCCTATGTTCCAAGGTTTTGAAGCAGACAAGAAGATAGACTTTGAAACTTTCTAATATCTATTATGTTGTTTAATTTTATTTTAAAGTTTTTTTAATAATATGCATGTTTGTTGATTTGATTTAATAATTTTAACAAAAAGAAATATTAAAATTATTTTGTAATTGTAATTACATTAATTAATCTCTTTGATAAATATGATTTTGCTAACTTTCACTAGTAATCCTTTCCTTTTACTTTACTCAAAGCCATAATCTTACAAAAATTCCCTTCCAATTCAAATCACAACCCTGTGTATAGATTTTTCACATAAAATCATCCAAAAACTATGATTAATCTACTTGTGAATTACTAAAGCTTATTGGCTGAAGGATTTTATTTTTTATGCCGTTAAATGTTTCCAAATGTTTTTATATTTTTTAGATAAATCTGTTCAGTTGTTCTTATTTTTGTTTGTTTATATGTACTTTAAAAAAAAAAATGTATAATTTGGGATTCAGGACAGCAAAATTTGCAATTTGATAAAATAAAATCTTACCTCTCTTTGCGCTTTTTCAGAAATCTCTGCAGCGACTTTCTTCGAGCAATTGGTAAATCTGCATAAAAATATCCACAAATAGATTAAGTCTTTTGTATTCAAATTTGGTAAGTTCAACATGAACATATAAATATACATGTATATATATATTACTGAAATGAAGGCTAGAAATGGAAGGAAAAAAGTAGAAAACAGAAACTGACCTCCATTACGAGTTTCGAGAAGGTTTTGTTGTTCGCTTGAAGGATTTGCGATTTTCGATGAATCTGTCGGTTCAATATTTTTTGAGCTTCCTTCAACTGCGAGTTTGAAAATACTTTCCGCCTAATCAAAATACAATCAAACACAATTTTTAATGCATTGATTTTCCAAAATGTATATTAGATTTAGATAAATGATTAAAACGAACCTTGTCTCGAGGTACGTTGAACACAGAAACCGTTCCGTTGTAGAAAATCGTCAACGGAGCTGTTTCAGGACCGTCCTCAGAAGAACTAGACCTGAAAATTGAATAAAAACGTTAACGTTTTTTCACGCGGATTTTTTTAATCGAAGTTCATTAGCGATGGAATTACAGAAAAATAAATTAACCTGAAGGCGGGATTCAGAATAGGTAAAGAAGGAACCGAACTACTCCGATCTTCTTTAGGACTTGAAGGCACCGAAAAGGACTTTCTCCAGTCAACCGGACTCCGATTCGTCGAACCGGACGAAATCACAGACTTAATCAGCTCAGGATTCATCTTCGAAATGGCTCCTTGAATGCCTGTTAACAATAATCACCATCGTTTTCAATTTAAACACATCCATTCACTAAAAATCACTAAAAATTTTGAGGAAAAAAGAGGTTACCTCGGAAGCTCCGACGACGATCGAGGAATTTCTGGAACTGAGTTTTGACAGGAGTTAGCTTTCTCCATTCCGAAGAAATCAAGCTCAACAGTAGCTCTCGACATTTTCGTTTAGATTTTCTCGAGAAAACTATTTTCTGTTCTGTTATGGTTTCAGTTTGATTTGAAGAAGATGAGAGGAAGTTGAAGAGTATATATAAATGGAGGCGAGGGAAAATGAAAATCGCATTACACGAGATGCATGAGAAAGTAATAAAGGAGGGATTCGCTGTATTTATTTAATAATTTTTAATATTTGGTGGGTAAAGCGTATAAAAAAACACGTCTTCCACGTGGAGTTTGTTGTTACCAACAAATGAAGCAGGTCCAACTCTATGACCATAACATAGTATTTTAGTGTTTCATTTCTTCTCCTTTTGGGTTAATTATGTTTTACATCTCTAAACTTTAAAAATATTCTAATAGTCTTTAAAGTATCATTATTATATCAATATGTTCCTTTTTTATCAATCTAACCATCAGCTTGAGTGTTAAATACTATATTCGATCCAACGTGAAGAGTATTTAAATAATACGAATTGAATTTTAAACACATTTGCATCTATCGCATGCACAAATTTATGGATATGCTGATGAATTGATCTAATGGATACATACTAATACTTTTAAGGACTTAATTATAATATTTTAAAGTTTTGGGATGATAAGTTCAATTAAAACTCTCTTTTTGAATTTATAAAAGTTACTATTCTCTTTTTGCAAAAAAAAAAATTATATATAAAAAAAATTTCCAATAAGACCATTTTTTAAATTATTCTAATAATTAGTTGGTCCTGACTTAGACTAGTGTAATGGGTGGGAGAAGGGGGAGCAAAAATACTTATTTTGTAGCAAATTTGACGGTTAATAATTCAAAGTAGGACTTGAAAAAAATGCAGTATGATATTGATCTCTTTTGATTTTCTTTATTTTTGACAAATTATTCTATTTGGAAATTTGACAAATTCTACTTTAAAACTTCTAACACATGTTACATGTGAAATCAATTTAGTAATATTAAGTTCCATAATTTTATCCTTTCTTTTTATTTCTATTAATTTATACATTTTTTATTGTATGCATGTAGTATGAAATAAGGGTTTAAAAGTTAATTATTTGTCAACTGTATTGTCACATCATTAAAATTACATACTATATTCTTATTAAAAATTAATAATTTATAAAAAAATTTGATGGGTGGGTTATTAAATCACTCCCAAAATTTTTGGTATAATAGTATATTAGGTTATTTTTAGTTTAAATATTAATTAAATAAAGTAATAATTTTGTTAGTTAACAACAATCAAATAGTAAGATTGATATAATTTAAAAAGTCTACTGACTAAATTGGTAAAATTAAAAAAAATAATAAAATCACTGGTTTAAAATTGTATTGTCACATCATCAAAACTGACAAATCATCATCTTATTAAAATTTATTAATTTATTAAAAATTGACACGTGGACATATTTTTTTTATTGATGGAATATTTATGGTCAAGACAAGTTATAACTTAGTGTTTTAAATAAAAAAACTAATTTTTTTTTTTGGTGTCCATATATATATTTATTATAAAAATAATTTATTTAATGAAAAATAATAAACTTTTTATTAGAGTTCACATGTAAAGTTAGGTAGGATCCCTTTTTTAGTATTTATGGGTTTTATTTTAATAATTTTAAGATTGTTTATATTTAAATTTTTTTAGTATTTTCTTTAATCATTTAATAAAAAGGGTAAATGATTTTTTAAAGTTGTTTAATCTAAGACTCTTAAAATGAATAATCTAATTATCTTTTTTAAATTGATAAAATTAAAACAAAATTAAATATCTTTAATCTTTCTTAAATATTAATAATTAAAATTTATTTCTATCTAGCCTTTACTTAAACAAATAAAAAATGTTCTTAAAAATTTAAGATTTCAACTTAATCCATTTAACACAAATTTAATGTTTTAACCTTCATAGCTCAAAATTTTATAATTTTATCTCGAGATGTAAAATTTGTAATTTCACCTTTATACATGTAATATTTAAATTTTAATACGGTAATTTTTCAGGATTTGATTTCTTAGTACTCCGTTTCTAGACAAAGTGCCAAGTCAGTGGAGAGCTAGCTATTTTTTTTTTACAAATTCTATTTAATTATAATCTTACTTAAAGGGAGGGGAATGAGAAATTTATTTATATATTTTTAATGTTTTTTATAAGTGTATATATATGTATATAAATAAAAATGAGAGAATCAAAATCTTTTAAAATAAAAATCATCTATTCTATTGATACTTACTCATCCAACTCATTGTTGAATTTATTCTTTTTAAAAATTAATAATTATAATTAAGTTGTTTTTAGCCTTTATTAAATAAATAAATAAAATTTGAAAAACTTTAAGATTTCAACATAATCATTTTAGTATATAATTAATGTTTTAACCTTCATAGCTCAAAATTTTATAATTTTATTTCGACCGTCAATGTGAAATTTGTAATTTCACCTTTATACTTGTAATATTTAAATTTTAATACGATTATTTTCAGCATTTTTTTTTATATTTGATTTAATCACTTTAGATTGATAAACAAATTTATTAGGGTTTAAAATTTAGCTATTTGTGAGAATGTTAAATTATATTAAATATATATATATATAAAGTATAATTATAACAAGTATTTTTAGAGTTATAATTTTGATTAATATAATTTGAATAACTATAATAACGTTAAATCATTTTAATATACAATTAGATTTATAATTAATATTTGTTCAGATCTTATCAGAATAAAATTAGACATACCCCGCATATGATGAGATTTATCAGTATAAAACTAGACACAAACATGTATACAGTAAAACTTAATCATAATATCTCAAAGTTATCAGAATATCAACTTTACCATTAAATCAGTTCTGAGTTTTGATATGGTTTTATTAATAGTCTTAGATTATAATATAATATATATTCTTATATTTATTTTAATTCTTTAATAAAATATGTACATTTTGTAGATAAAATTATTCGATCGCGAATTTTTTAAAATAAATATTATTCTTTTTTTGGGACCATTAGTTGAGTTCAAGTTTTAATACAGTTAATCATTTGTATTATTTTATATTTATATTGATTTATAATTATACCTTTTTTTTCAAATTGGTGCATAAATTTTGTTTTGGACCAAATAGGTGCCTGTGGTGGAATGTTTAATTTTTGACGGTGGAAACAGTCATGCCCTAATAATTCTAAAATTATATTTTAAAAAATAAAAATTAATAAAGAAAATACCCCAAATTTTTATAAAATTGATCCCCCATTTTTTTAATTCCTAACATTCGTTTAAAACTCAAATCTCAATTTGACTTGATTTACATTTCAATCCTTTTGATGACATGAAACTCTGAGAATATATCACATTGTGGTAAAATGTTTTATGACGTCAAGAAACAATCCTAACTTAATAATTGATTAATGAATTTGTAATTAGAAATTAGGATAACCTAATATTTAGTCTATTTTTTTTTAAAAAAAAACTTAACTTGATTTTTAAAATTTTCTTTATCCATATTAGGCCTTGAACGGTGAAAAACTTTTTTTGAAATTTTCCAAATTCGAACTATAATATTATTTGAAAATTTTAAATATTTTAAAAATGATTAAAAAAAAATAAGTTTTAAAATTTATTTAAATGTATTAATTAAAGCATAATTGAGGGTGCATTTTTAATAAATGTTAATAGTAAGGCACCTAAATAAAATTTTTAAAATATTAAATATCTATTTGATTTAGAAAAAATTAAACACCCATTTAAAAAATATAATCTGAAGCCTCTTAAGCCTTATTTGAATAAAAAACCTTGATTAATGATTATGCCGTGAACGCAATAAAAGGAAACCCCCAAGAATAAGGTGTGTGGATTTATTGAAAGTTGGAGAAGCCTCTTTAAGATTTTGATTGATGCAAACGGAATCACGTGGCGGAATGTTTCCGATGACGGTGGAAACAGTCATGCCCTAATAATTGACCCATTCCATATCTCTCTACTTAAATATCAAGATAAAGTCTTTAAATTTGATATTTTTTTAAATTTGATCCCTGATCACATTCGTTTATAAGTTTTAACAAATTTTCACATTTCAATTTTTTTTTTTGACATAAAACTTAACTAAAATTATATCACATTGTAAATGAAGAATGTTTTATGAGAATGTTTGAAATGACGTCAAGAAACAGTCTTAGGCTCTTATTAGAAAAATGTATTTATAATATAAATATAGGATTTAAAATTGAAAAAGTCTTTAAATTTAAGCATTTTTTAACTTGTTTTCTTATAATTTTCCTTATCCATATTAGTCCCTGAACGCTATAACTTTTTTCATGGAAAAAAATCCAAATTTAAGGACTAATATATATCTAGAAAATTTAAGGATTAAATTGAAAATTATTAAATTCAAGGGCTAGTGTTGATTCATCCTTAAATGTATTAATTAAAGCAAAATTGAGGGGGTGCATTTAAACAACGTGAGTGCAAGATAAAGCCGAGTTGGCATGATCGAGTAATCTCATTCGCCTAATCTACAAATATCCCCTCCGGTTTCGTGCTCTGCCCTTGCCCCATACCTCATGCAACAAACGGTACATAATACCCATATGTTCGTCCAAATTCATATATAAATCCTATATATATTAGGTTCGAATCGTGGATTTAAAAAAAAATAAACTTGTATAAAATTATAATTTTAATATTAAAAAAAATCTAGTTAGAAAATAAAAGTTTTTGTTCAAAATAAATGTTTTAATTTTAATTTTTTCAAAACCATTAGGATTAAGATTTATAGGTTTCCATTTAGACTAATCAAACCATTTATTTAAAAGATCAAATATGGACCTAATTTTTTTTATAAAAACAAAATAATGGCAGATGTGAAAAATAGTTATCATAAATCAATCAAATATGTCTAAGGTTAAAAATTGAAATCCATACAAAAAAATTAAATATTTATTTATTTCAATTTAATAGATCTTCACATATTAGGATTAACGATAATGTATTTATGTTAATGTTCCACAATTTATCACATCAAATAATCACTCAGATGGTTTATGTGAAAAAATAAATATTATTACCCGTAAATGATAGAATTCAAACAATTTATTTACACGTATAGATTATCAATGTGAAGATATTTTATAATTATAATTTTTTCTTTTCCAGTTAAATTTATAAATCCATACCAAAATAAATATTTATTTAATTTTAATAATTCATTTAAAAGTAATATTAACTTGATAAATTTTATTTTTTAAATTTATTTTACAATTAAATATAATCAAATAATCACTAGATGGTTTAAAAAAAAAAATAATAATAATTAAATTAATTTATTTATTAGTTGATCTATATACGGTGTATAGGTTATTAATGTGAATTTCATTACGAAGATATTCACCTTGAGCGTATTGAAAAGAAACCACGTGTCCGTTATACAATCTATCTTCTTCAGATATATATATCATAATTAGAAAAAATATTAGGGGAAAAAACACAAGAAAGCATTTCAATAAAACAAATGTATAAACACGGAATTGCCCTAAAATCTAATCCTCAACTCAACAGCTTCACCAGGAATGGAACAGAACTAATAAAGCATACACACTCACTCTCTAAAATCCCCCTTCAAACCAAACACGCTGACATCCATTTCAACGAGAAGAACCGGCCCTTTCGATTCATATAATTACATAAAGAACGAATACATTTTTCAAATTCCACACTTCGGGTTTAATTCGTACTTCCATTTTGGTTTTCCGTTACCTGTTTGCGTCTGATAATAAAGCAAGTACCTCACCGTCACGGAAACCAGATTCTACTGCAAGCTCAAGAGGGGTTTTCCCTTCCTTATTTAATGCATGTGGATCCGCTCCCCTACATAAAACCACATAAATCTTTGTAATGTTTCCGAATATGGAAGAATCAGGGTTTTGCACGTGTGTGCATGAGCACGCCCGGGAGAGAAGTTATGTAGATCAGTTACCTACCATAAGGAATACAACATATACAGTATACAACTACAAGCCATATTAAAACACCATGTAAATGGCCATGAAAACAGTGCAGATACAACCACAATGTAGCAAAGATGTAAAGATCACCTGGTAAGTAGTAATTTAGCAAATGCGGCTTTGCGTCGGAGAATACATCGGTGAAGTGGCGTTTGACCTCGTGAATCAGTTGCATTTATATTTGCTCCATATTGTAATAGAAGTTCAAGCATGCCAATGTCTGCAGCTTCACAGGCAAGGTGAAGTAGGGTGCAACCGTCTAAATCGTCCGTAACTTGGCCCTCACTGATTCCCGCCAAATTGAAAGAGCTAGCAGAGAATCCATCAGATGAATCCGCTCTCACGTAACTGGAGTCGTTATCGGCATTCTCATGTTCTTGCAATAGCATGGCTTTGGCAAGGGTTAGTGAAGACCCGGGAGATTGTTCATACACTGCATTTATATCTGCTTCACAATTAACAAGACAACGGTAGACAGCCTTCTTGTCATTGGCACGAACGCCCTCCCAAATCTGTTGTGCCACGGAATTAGGATGTTGCTTGTCTTTAGGTTTGCGAACAAAAAGCTTTTCTGCATACTGAGATCAAGAGAAAACAGAAAATTCCTTCAATTGTATACACTAGTCAAATAATTGTTGTCCTTGTGAGCCATAATTAAATTAAATCAAATCAAATTATCCAACCTTCAAGGAAAATGTACAGTCAAAAAGATCATCTTATGCAACTATCTAAAATAATAAAAATGTAAAGATTTGAATACAAGGAAAAATGCTTAACCTTTGCATGGATGAACTTCTCCTTTGCAGATATAGAATCGGTATGACATGGCTTGCCCGTAAGAAGCAACTGCAGTTTATCAGACTTGTAAAAGCTTCATCACCGGAATAATGAACGTTAGTGACAAGAAGCAAGAAAAACAAGTTTGGTTCTATACTACTGAAAATGTCTTATTTAATAAAAAAAAAAATCTTTACCCTGCGAGGGAAAGATCGACGTGGAGAGCACTTCTTGACTGCAAAAATTCCTCCCAAACTGAGTTAGCAAAGGTATTTCCAAGAGATTGAAACAAACCTATAACAGAGGGCTCCCATACTTTGACATCAAGAGTAAGCGACCTAACCTGAAATACAAACCATTGACCATTTAAAAAAAAAAAATAAGAGAATCAAGAGAAAGAACAATCAATCAAAAAAATACTTTAGTTTTAGTGATGCAGGATTCTCACCAAGGGATGCAAAAAAGGTTGATTGTAATTTATTAAATTTACCTTTGATATGTGAACACCAAGATTACGGTGAACACCAGAACATTCAATACAAACAAGAACACCGAGATTCAAAGATGCCCAATCGGGGTCAGGGGCACCACAATCTGCACATTTATCATTCCCGCACACTCTTCGCAGTACATCAATTGGCTTTTCATTTTTTATACAGGACCTTGGATGTTGTGAAGCTTTTGATTGGTGTTCATTATGTGCACTAACAAGGTTTCTCTCAGAGGTATACTCTTCAACAGCAGTATGATCAAAATCAGAACTTTCAAATGAACTCTCACTGGTGGATCGATGATGACCACTTCCCATGGGACTAGCAGAAAGACACTGAAACATTATTGGAATATAATTGTCAATATAAAAATATGGAAATCAACAAGCAAAACTCATGCTACATTTTTAATAATTACCCTCTCAGGAGCCTGAGAATTAAGTAATGAAGCAATAACTCCAGTTATCTTTTCAATCCAATCCATCTGATCAAGCACACTCTCTGCCTGTACTGACAAGCACAAATAAACATTATTGAGGATCAATTTGCCAAGTAATAATCCTCAATCCTACACAGGCACCACATTTTGTGCGCAATGATTTGTCAATAGGTTGATCCCAGAAACAACATACGTACATATATATATATACACACACTAACCCTTACACGCAAGTCATACCTGCAAAGTGTAATTTTTTGTTGGAGAAATTATCCTAAAACAAAATCTCAAATCTGACTGGTCAGCATCAACTTTAATAGTTGATGTAAGCAGGTTCACTGTGTGACGGGCAACAGACTTTTCATCATGTGCGCCACCATGATGATGAGAAGAAAGCCAACGACCCAATAATCCAGATCCAAGCTCAGAGCTATTTCTCTGACCAGAAAGCTGACTGCCAGAAGCCTATCAATAGATGAAGAACAATTATATGAGCAAAAAAGAGAATTGATCATAAAATAAACTTCAAGCACCCTAATTCTCAATATTTTTCCCACAGGGTAGAACAGGAAGAATCTTACAGATGCTTTACTACACTGCTTGCGGTAGTAATACAGCATCCCTCGGCTATCAAGGACAAAAAATCTTCTTTTCCAGTCTCCTCTTAAGTTTGATGAACGTTTTGAGAGATAACCTTGGCGAATAGTTTGAACCTGGTGGAGTATTTTTTTCATATTTAGATGCAAATTGACAGTTACTCAAATGCAAAAGCATTAATAAGACTAATACAATCTCACAAACAGAGCTCAGAGACAACTTAAAAGCTTCTTTAAACCTTTCCCTTTGCAGCAGATTGCATAACTGCCTCTATCATTTTATGTGAACTTCTACCAATCGCTTGTATACCATCTCCATTGGGAGAAGAACCATTTGAAGACCACCTACTCTCTCTGGCAACCTGCCGTTTGTACTCCTGCATTCTTTCATTTAAAGCTGCCTGCTCATAGTTTGATCTTTCCCTTGATTGTCGTGCATAAGTCAAGACCTGCAGGACTTGTATTTCAACAATTAGCACAGAATAAATAGAATATTGAAATTACAAATGTAGGTATCACAAAAAGAACGAGATACAGTTTTTCTTTCTGCTTTGGTTTTCTTCAAATGCCATACCAAATATAAACCAGACATCTTATAACATGCTATGACTAATCTATCAAATAAACAATACATATTTACTATATGATATTTTTTTTCTCTTTTGAGGAAATGAATTGGATGAAGAAAAGAAAGCTAAGTCAGAGAAGATGTAGAGATATTTGTCCAAGTCTAGAGGTTATTTATATGATAGTTGATAACAAACCTGATTAATATATGGCTCCATTTGATGCAATAATTTGTATCCCTACAAATGAACAAAATTTTTAATAAGAAATGCACTAATTGATAGAAACATGAGGAAGAATTGAGAAGGCCTGCCATGTGATCACCTGTTTGAAGTAACGACGATGTGCATCCATAGTCACACTGACTGCTTCTAGAAACTCAAATCTCTTTTTCGCTTCAACATTTGAAAGAGCAGTCACCTGTATTTATAAACCACATTATTCCCATTTCATATGTTGAACATTCTGAAATATCAGCAACATCAATTTAGAAAATGATCTGCAAGGAATTAACTCACTAGATTGAAACGGGCTTGCTCAAATGTCAACCTGGCATTATGAAGTTCCTAGAATAACTCCAACCATATCAGAGCATGTAGGGGTTTTCCATCAATATGATAGAAACATAGGTAAGAATTTCAGATACATGAAATTAGAAACTATCAAGCCATTTTGCCAGATACCTCTTCCAAAATATGGGCAATATCACTCTTTGTACTTTTCCTCAGTGAAAGAAACTTTTCTCGAGCCTGCAAGATTAATTGAACTGGTCTAATATAACTTTGAATAAGATTTTAGACCAACTTAAGAAATATAAGATCAAATCCAAGGAGCATTAGTATCATGCCAACAAACAGCACTAAAAAAATAAATGTAGCTTCTAAAGCACCTGGTCATAAATGAGACAAGCCTTGTCAAAGCGCTTACGTGCTTCCTGCACTAAGATAAGATTTTTAAAACTGAAAGTTAAAAAAAAAATAAAATAAGAGTTAATGGGGCTGCCCAGTGGCCAGCTTTAAGATAGTTCCATATCCTCCCAACTTTATAGGGCTACTTAGAATTCATAGGCAAGAAGAACTAGGGATTACCTTGACCTCAAGTAAATCAATATCAACAAACTGCAGTAATCTGTCATTTAGCTCCGTTTCAACCTGAGAAAAAAAAAAGAGTTTCATAATTTTCAATATCAACAAACTATATACAATGTTCAAAAAAACAAAAACAAAGATCTAAAAATGACATGAGATCAGTTCTCAAACGTTGTTCATTGCAATTTTTAGGTAGTCAATAAGAAAATAAAAAATTAAAAAAAAACATTTATGACTGAAATTTCAAAAAAAAATGAAAGAGTTCCATATTTCAATATCAACAAACAATATACAATGTTAAAAAAAGATCTAAAACTGATATGAGATCAGTTCTCAAAAGTTGTTCATTGCAATTTTTGGTAGACAATAAGAAAATAACAAATTTAAAAAAAAACATTTATGACTGAAATTTCAAAAAAAAAAACAGTTTCATAATTTTTAATATCAACAAACTCTATACAATGTTCAAAAAAAAATCTAAAAATGACACGAGATCAGTTCTCAAAAGTTTTTCATTGCAATTTTAGGTAGCCAAACAAGAAAATAACAAATTAAAAAAGAAACATTTATGACTGAAATTTCTAAAAGATTAATCAGTCTTTCAGTTGCTATTCTTGCAGCAGCTGTTGGAGAGTGTCAAAGATCCAAAATCAGTTATTTTCAGGTCCTCGTTCTCATAAATTTGATATTCATGGTCAGAAGATACTTCAGAAATTTACCTGGGATCGAAGAATTTCCTTGTATGTCCCAATTTCTCTCAATGCTATGGTAAACTTGGTCATGACAGGCCCTAAAGAAGCAGAGAAAAAGGGTTCAATTACTGCTATAGTGCCATAAGAATCGGAATCACAACGAAGAACAAAGTGACAAAGTAATGACACCAAAGCAATTATTACAACAGGAAGAACCACCAAAGCAACAATGGTGAACCCACTACACTAAAGACTGCCCAAACAGTTCAAGGTGCATATGCATCAACCAACATTTGAGAAATTCCAATAAACAACTTTCACACAAAGATTGAGTGAATACATACCTCCAAAAGCCACACTTATATTGTCATTATGCCCTCCACCAAACATTTCAAGGGCATTTGCAAAAGCAATGTCCCCGTCATATCCCTCCCCAAGTCCTTCACTGAAATCAGAAGGGAAAAAATGCAAATGAATATTTCACAAACTCATGGCTCCAATAACAAGCAGTAGCAACCCCACTCCACTTCCTTCCCTCATCAAAGGAAGAAACCAAAGGGAAAAAATAAAAAAAAATAAAAAGTCTTCCAGTTGAGAGTTAGAATTATGTAACTAGTTTTACAGTAATGGAAAGGATATTCATGAGCATCAGCATCCAAGTAAACGAAAGTGTGGACTTAACACAGATTTCCATCTATTATTTGAGGGTCAAGTACCAAAAATGTGAGTTTTGGTTATAATGCAAGGCTGCATTCAGTTTTTTGTATCAGATGCTTGGCCCATATGTAAGAAGAATGATGAAAAACACATGACAAGCTGAAATTTTGGGGGAAAATAGGTTATGACAATTTACACAAACGGACACTCTTTATGTTAAAGAGGCACAAATAAACAAACATCAAGCAACAAATACTTTGCCCATTAGTGAAAGACATATTGGACTATTTCTTTATTTAGTTAGGAAATTTAAGATTGGTCATGTCCCATTCTCATGCATATCAGTTTATATGGAAAAAAGAGATCTTGCTTACTGAAAACAATTATATTCATAGATAAATTTTATGATCTAAACATACGTGTATTTTCGACATCCTTTATAAAACCTTAAGCTTCTCTCCCATAACAACTCTGCACTTTCCTCCATGGATTGTATCTGTCTCACCAAATAAATAAATAAATTACCAATACATGATCCATAAATAACTAAAAAGATATATTCTCTTATAAGGCACTAGCATTAGTGCCCATCAGAGCAATAGTAGTTAACAATGTGTAGAAAATACAATAAACATGACAAGAAATCAAATAATTTACTTTGAAACTTAAAACCAAAATAAGAGGGAAAGCAACAAACAATATTGAATTGGAAGCAAAGAAACAACATGAATATCTTAACATTAAAGAAGCTAGCAAAACTATGATCTTCATAGGCATAAGAACTTTTCAAAATCCATGAGAAACTACAGTGTTATCCTCACTGCAACAATGTGAATATCAAAAGTAAAAACAATGTCTTAAAGAAAAATTAGATACTCCACACTCCATCCCACAACAATCAGCAATTTACCAAGACAAATTCGGATGTGGGATTGACACTTGACAAAGATATATTCATAAGATGAAAAAGTTCACCAGGGAAAAAACAAGGTTTCAAAGTATTATTCTATTCTTCCAACCCCATTTCATTCTTATCTCTTCCTATTCATAAACAGAACATAATTAACTCAAAATTAAAAGGCATAAGAGGTCATCTGATAATAAAAAACCTATAATACCAAATAACACAACTCATCACGAATCACAGAAAGATGAAGGATCACACTACATCTACTGATCATTCTTTAGAAACCCGCCAATAACAGATGCTGATCATCAAGCTAACTATCAATTTTCGCATATATTCCCAACTCTTTCCAAAAAATAAACCTCCCCGAATCGACAACTTTTCATTATACAAACACTACAGCTGGTTTCTAGCTAAAAAAATTTCTAAACTTAGCAGCCAAATATGCTTGATTACTTAGCTTAGAAATCGTAAGACAAAATTAGGGGTTCCCCGCTATGCTTTTTTTTTTTTTTTCTCAAGAGAACTGAAGTTTACAAAAACAGCAATAAAAATACGCTACACGAAATAATTCAGCTAAATATGTGAAGCATTTTAGGGAAAAATTAAGTAATATTAAATCAACAACCTCGAACACGAAGTACGAAGTAACACGAAGCTAGAGAAAGAGAGAGATAACCTGCTTGCGGAACATGGGAGAGTCATCGAGCTTAGCGAAATGCATTCTGGAAGCGACGATTCTTTTTTCTCTTTACGGTGAATCTTAGTTACCATTACACCGATTTTCGATCCTTCATAGAACAAAATTAACCCCTGAGATCTCAGTTTTAGCTCGATTTAAACCTCCCAAAAGGGGGAAAAAAGAGCGAGACGCAGCGACTTGAGAACTTGATTTAAGATAATTAGCTTTCAAAAGCAAGAGAATTCAGCTCTGTCAGCTCGATTTTCATGGATTTTAATGGCGTTTAAGTTAAAGAAAATAAAGTTTTGTTTTTTTTTTATATATTTTGAATAAAGTTTGTTTACAGTGAAAATTTGTTCACTTTACTCTGTTTTTGCCAGCAAGAAAAACAAACCCAGAAACAAAACAGAAAAAGCAAGTAAATGGAAGCGAATTCTTAAGTCGGGTCGGGTATTTGACCTGATCTGATGGCCCATTTATTATTCAAATATTGATATATATATATATGAATAATTATAATTAAAATAATATTTGTTCTTACAAATATTAATAAATAATTTTTATATAAATATTAATAAAATTATATTATAAATAGAAAATTAAGGTTTAAAAATTCAAGATTTAAAATTTAGGATAAAAATATTTAGGGTTTAAAAGGGTTTAGTTTAAAAGAAATATGGTACAATTTAATTTAATATAAATTTAAATTATTTTTTTAAATTTAAATTTCAATTAATGATCCTTAAATTAATTCATACACCTAAACCCCTAAAGCATACACCATTAATACAAAAACTTAAAATCAAAATTCTTGAAAATTTAATTTGTTTTATAAAGATCAAATAATTGCCCTAATAAATATTATATTATGAGAAAAGCTTTAAAAAATATTCAATCAATTTACGGTATCTAAAATGTTGTAACAACAGTGCCCAAAAAGATATTTTTATATTTAATTACTTTACTTTTATTTCATTTTGGTGTCAAAGTTAACAATTTTTGTTTTAATTTAAAAATTATGAATATGTCGTTTTTTATAAAAATAGAAAATGAAAGAATTATTCAGGATCTCAGGCAAAATAATAGTTTATTTAACAAAGTCAGATAAAAGAACAAATACTACTAAAAGAAAGAGTACAAATATAATTTAATATCAAATGATTTTTATAATAATTGGTTTAAGTCATGAGTTGATTAATTCGGATTAGTTACTAATAGTCTTATTACAAAAAAAAAAAAACTCTAATCTAATTTGCTTTATTCAAAACGTCAAATTTCGAATATTGGCCTTGCTTAAAATATAATTATATTATAAAAGTTCAACACAAATGAATATAATTAAAAAAATACTTTTATCACTAAAGTGTGAAAATTTAGATAAAATGAAACAAAATATATGGCTCAGACACATGCACGAATGTTGAGGGTAGGGTGTAAATGAGCCGAATCGAGTTTGAGTAGTGCTGAGTTTGAGTCAAGTCAAGTCCAATAGTATTGATTTTGACTCATCTTGTTAAGAACACAAATCGAGTTCGAGCTTAAGTCGATCCGGTAATTGAGTTACTTCAAGTTCAAGTTGTTAACTTGTTAAAAACTCGAGTCAAGTCGTTCAAGCTCAAGTCAAGTCTAATTGATTTGAGTATTTGACTCGTTAAAAATTCAAACCAAATTTAAGTTCGAGTCGAATTCAATCAAATTAAATTTTAACCAAACCTTAATAGTTGGATAATAACTTAATAATAATAATAATAATAATAATAGTTGAGTGCAAATTTATTCTGTCACAACCTATGCAACAACAATTCAATAATATCTCAACAACATACATACATTTTAAAAAATCACTTTATTTAAAAATAAAATAATTTAATATATTGTTATTTTTTTAAAAAAAGAGAGAAGTGTGATCCGACAAAAGGACAGGGACAACCTTATCTGCAGGAACTAAAGCAAAGACACTCTATTGCTTTTTCACCACCCTTGGCTAGTTGCCTTTAGACTAATCCAAAATTTCCAAACACTCCCACCTTATGTTTTGTGGGACGCCCTTGCCTTTCTTTTTTCTCATTTCTACTTCTCGGTTCGAATTCTAACTCTCGACTTTATGATAATCACCATAAATCATTAAAAGTGCAAACTAATAATCTGTCACAACATTATTAAATATCATAATTTCCAAAATTTCGCATAATAAGGGAAACAAAGTCTCAGCACATAACACTTGGGCTCCAAAAAAGCAAGACCTTTATCTTGAAAAATAAAATTTTTAAATGATTGTTGGAACGAGAAACAAAAAAATTATTTATATTTGACAAAAGGACAACTTTAACTCCGTTCATGGGTATAATTATAATTAGATATCTCTTATTTTTTAAGCCATAAATTATATGGGTTTAAACTAATCCAATTCCCAAACACTCCCCACCTTATGTTTTGTGGGACGTCATTGCCTTTCTTTTTCTCACATTTGTACTTCTCTATTCGAATTCTAGCTCAAAATTTTTTTAATTTATTATATGTTTCTTAAATAAACAAAAAAAGTTATTACAAAGAAATAAGACAAGTAAACTAAATATTATAGGACACAATTACATTTCTTATCTCTGAATAATTTTTTAGTTACTAATATTTTATGATCTATTAAATTAGCCATTAAATCGTTAAATGTCTAGTTTCATTAATAGCATATATGAAAGATATATATATATATAATTTTATAAAATCTTTTTAATATAATAATTTTCAAATTTTAGGTATTAGTATATATTTTAATTTATTATTTTCAATAAAATTTTTTTTACTTTTGATGATAAAAAAATTAATTTTTAAAATTTTTTATTTATGAGTTTTCAAATTTATATTATTTAGGAAAAAATATTTATGTTTTGACAAGTGAATCTTTACAAATTTATTCAAAATCTAACTCAAAGAGCTCATTTTGGTGTAATTATATTATTAGATATAAAAATAAATTTATCAAGACATATTATATAAAAGGGGATAAGTCATTTAAAACTATTTAATTTCAAATATATTTATATATATTTATATATATTCAAAATCAGAATCATAAAAGATCCATTAATTAACTGAGTGGTCAAAGATACTTACGTTGTCTTATATTGTATGAGTTTAAATTGCGATATTTGCATTAAAAATATAATTATGTCTATATTTAATAAAAAAAATCAAAATCATGGATGGGTTATATATACCAAATGGGGCCAATGGGCTTAACTTTCAACAAACGAGTCATTATGCCGGGCTTCATGGTGAGCAAACGCCCTAATAATCAAAACTTGTTACTATTATAACGTGCAAAACTATATATAATAAGAATATACAATTTTTCGAATGTAAATTAATTTAAATGAGAACCAAGTATGAAAGTAATGACAGATAATTTATGTTGTTCTATACAAATATTATATGCAATTTGGTCCAAAATATTAAAAAAAGCGGGGAAAATCATATAATCTAAAAGTAGAAATGTTGTATAAATCTACAAAATTCTATACCTTATTTATTGGTGTATGGCACTACTCGCAGAAACTAAATATGAATATGTAATGGGAAAAATGCATATATCCTGAGACAAATAAAATGAATCAACGATTTGATCCATAAATCCAACCTTTTCAGCTACCATCTATTCAAACCCTGCATCTTATCGTACGACTCCTTTTCAGTTTATGTACAAACATATTACCCGATTACCCGATTACATCCCGGTTATAACTTATCTGCAATCCTCCCTAGAGAGTCTGCAAGCTTATTAAGAACGGCGACTAAGTTATCGCCGTGGTCTTTCCTTTGCTCCCTATCCTGTTGGAAGTTGATGTTCTGAGCTTCGAGTTGAGCAACCAGCATTTTGCCATTCTTTTCCAAGACGTCGATCAAGTGGTGCTGTGGACTGCTGCTCGTTTCCTCGTCTCCGTCGGTCGCCATCCGTTTCCTCTTCCTTGCGTCTTGAGAGGCAGAACCGGGCTCAGGGTTCGAGGTTGGATGTTTCTCCTTTGTTGTACCTGCATGTTCAAGTCTTGATTATTTGAACAAGGCGTGCATTGCCATACAGGAAACAAGATTAATTCTACTGTCTGTTCCCCTTCAATTACAGAGGCATTTAAAACCGAAAATCAGACCGATTGAATCGAGACATCACGTATAATGAGTTTTAGTCTGAACTTAGTTGGTCGCTTCATGAAACAACTCAGGCATGCTCGAGACACGGTTGAGTCTCAAACATGGCAATCGTTTACTTACTAATCGAGCCTGAATTAAGTAAAAAAAGGAACTCAACAGAAAATCATCAAAGTGATTACTTGTCATAAGTCAAAGGATTCATTCATTTACAAGAATCAGTTAAGTGTGACAAAACATGTTAGAAAACAAACATCAGAATACCAGAATAGAACAATAATACCTGTGGTTAAAAACAAAGACAAAGCATTAAAATAAAAGTTGTTGTCCAGACTTTTTCTTTTTGAATAATTTGTGTACGACACTTGAATACGAAGATACAACCTTCGAGACTCTATTTACATGGAAAATCTTTGAAAATTTTATCACCACCCATACTGGATATATCCGTATCCTACGCTCAAACCAGATCCTAATAACGTAGCAGTAGAGCACATGAACCGGGGTAGGAAAAATCAAATATTACCTTGACTCTTATTCCCTGGAGTAGCTGTCTGTTGCTGTGGCTGGTACTGCTCTGTGAGCATAAAAGGTTATCAAAACAAAACAACTATTAAGTATTTAATGGATCAATGATACTAACCCTTTTCCTCATTTTTTGTGAAAGTTCCAAAGAAAAGGAAAATGCACCAACCCCATAACCCTATTTATCTCCTAAGATTCCGATATCCGATAATCATATTGAGTCACTGTTCGGGAATAAACCGAGTCGTACTTAAACTGACACAAAACTCCTGATTACCCAATCCAACGGAAGTCGGAGAAAGTTTTCGACTGAACCACGAGCGGAGGGATAAAATGTTTGAACTAAATTTTTAGTTGACATTTATCTCCGATCGATTCGATTCATGAACAACCCTATCCTTTCTATTATAAAAATTTAAAGATTCCTGTATATAGAAAAGGCTAAAAATAGTTGCCAACAGTGCTCAAACACCTCCCTTAAAGCAAAACCTTTTCTATTAAAGAAAACCCATTAGAATTTAGAATTCCAATCAAATTATCATATAATATAAGAAACAAAAGCAAACAGAATTAACCAATGATTCAAATGTTAATTACCAATTCACAATTGCTAGTGATCAATACTAGTAATAGTATGAAGTATGAGAATTTGATTACCTGAAATAAGGATAGGAGCTGGAACAGCCTTTCCGGGGTCGGAGGCAACCGCAGGCTCCACCTTCTCCGGGCTCCCACCACCGTCATCCTGCTCAAAGTCCGAAAACAGTCCATCCTCAGCTGCAGCGCTCCGTCCGCTATCGAAAACTGTCTCGGCATCCTCCGTCACGTCCTGCGCCGCGGGAGTAGGAGTCAAAGACAAAGCCAAAGCCGGAGAAATGACCGAGGAAGGGATTTCAGCGACGGTGGCGGCTCCGTCGAGGATATCGTAAACTTCCTTATCAAAGAACCCCGGCAACTTCCGATCCCTCCTCAAATCGTTCCTCATGACCCAAAACGACTCGCTCTCTTCCCTTGTGTTTTTCTCCCATTCCTTGATCTTCTTGAAATCCCCCGCCAAATTACTCCACCTCTTCCGGCACTGGACCGGCCCCCGGTTCACGCCGTGTCGCTTGCAGTACGAGGAGACCGAAGCCCACTTTGGCTCCATTTGACCCGACCCGAAAGCCAGACCGGCAGCCCGTCCACGCCTGACCCGATTCTCCGCCACTCTCTTCCCCTGTATCAGCACGAGAATCTCCTGCCTCGTCCATCGAGGCAGCCTCGGGGTCTTGCTGACGTCATCGCCGCAATCAACTGACATTGGACGGAGTTCACCGCCGTTAGCGGCGTTGACGGCGTCTCCCTGGCCTTCAACGGAGTCCGCAGTCGCAGCCAAGCTTAACTGCTCCGAGGCCATAAAAATCGAAAGGAATAATTGGAAAAAAAAAATCTTTTCAACAAATAAAAAAAAAACGCACGTGACAGTGAGAGTTAACTAGTAACGGAGTTTTATTTAGAGAAAAGTCCGTTACGCCGTTTACATGTGAGAATCAGAGAGAAAAAGGAAGAAAGAAAGGAGAAGCAATGAGAGGGCTTTTTGAGAGAGAGAGAGAGAGTTGTTTAATTGTTTTTAATCATTTTCTTTTTAAAATATTTTGGTGATATTGACCTTATAACCCTAATCAAGGCTTAATTAGACATAATTAATTAGGGGTAATAGGTGTAATTGTGTTCTAATTTATTAACATAAGATTTTATCAGTCAATTGTTGAGAAAGTCAGTACACTACACATTTGTCCGCGAATTTAATCTCTATATTATAATTTGATTGTTTTTAGTCGCTTTATTTTATAGAAATATGTATTTTAATGCTCGATTCCATTAATTTTGTTGACGTGAATTAGTATTTATTTTTAAAAAAACATAATGATTTAAAATATATACCTTAACCATTGAACAAGTATAAAATTCTTTTCTCTTATGGGCTGAAACTTTATCATTTTAGGAAAGTATTTAATGCATTGGCGGTGATTTTTTTTTCTATAAAAATGTATATTTAAGTTTTAAAATCTAAATCTTTAACTCTTAAATCCTAAATTCAAAATATCAAAATTTAAACCCTTAAACTCTAAATCCTAATAAACCTTTAGCCCCTAAAATAAGCATGTTTGTGTCGACTAAAATTGACCCGTAGTGTGTAAAAACTTGTAAAATTCTAAAAAATAAAATCTTGTGATGTCAACAATAAGAACTCTATAGAGTTAGTAAGGCTACGGCCTTGTGATTTTGTGCGTTTAAGTTCGAATTTCATTTGGTATAAATTATACATAGAATATGTCTATATTTACATTTAACTTATATCTCGTCGCATATGAATTTGTTTAAAGTTATTCCGGTATAAGTTACATTTGATTTATAATTTATAATGTTTATGTCATGCTCGTAGTTATTCAAATATTAAAAAAGCTTCATAATTTCTATACGTATTTTTGCCACATGTTTTTCTAAAATAAATCGATGGAATAAATTTAAAAAAGTTAACCTCAAAACTGAAAACATACTAAATACGTGAAAAACACGTAGTACAAGGACTTTTACATGATTAGACCAATTCTATAAAAATGGGGAATAAATAAAAGGTTATTTTCAAAGGTTGTGTATGGACAACAAAATCTTGAAGGGGCACTCTCATATCTTCATACGAGAGGATGGAGACCTCAGCCTCTATATAAGGTCATTTTCTTGAGCGTAAAATATGGCATTAAACGCGGTTTTTGGGCCACCTTTACCCTTAACCTTACTACTCCTTCACTACTCATCTCTTTTTCGTGCCGATCATTCACGGATTGTGCCATCCTAAACTTTGGTCAAAACTCCAAAAACATCTCATCTTATTTTAACTCTTTCGCGCCAAAATCTCGATTTAATAATAACGAGAAATTATCGACAATCAATTAGTCTAGTACAATAAATTTAAACATACTTAAATGCACTTTAAATACGAATAAAAAAATTCAAGAAATTATGAATGATTTAATTATTGTATCGGAAAAAATTACGTGATTTTGACAAATAAATGTGATAATTGGTTTTGATTGTAGATTTTCTTACTACCGTAACATTGAATTTGATTATTAGATGAAATTAATTAACATTTAGTCACATTTTAAAGTCAACGTTTCATCATATCAATAAAATTTGTTACACGCGAAAGAGAAGGATGGGTTGTTATGGCCGAATTTAAGTACTAATATCAATTAAAATTAAAGTAATATTTTTATTGCTATATTACAGATTGGGTTTAATGGCATTTTTTGCCCTCGATTTTTTATAAAAGAATCATTTAACCCTTAAACATTTTTTTTTACTTCTTTCAGTCATTTGAAGTTTTATTTTTTTTGTCAAATTAAACAACTAATAAAAACGTATTGGACACGTTAAATTAACGTCTATTATTTTATATTTTTTGTCAATGACGGCGATAATTATTGTCCTTGTGCAAAAATTTAAAAAAATAGTAATAAAAACATATTTAAATATAAGAAAAAATTGCCGTCTAAATTTTAATTTACACGTGCCTTTTAATTTTAGGGGTTATGGTTTTAGTTTAGGGTTTAGGGTTTAGATTGTATAGTTTAAAATTTAAGGTTAATGTTTAGAATTTAGTGTATAAGATTTAAGATTTAGGGTTTAGTTTTTAGGGTTAAGATTATGAATTTAGAATTTGATTTTTTATAGTGTAAATACACAAGCTTGTGTAAAATTAATTTTAGGAGTTTTACCCTTAAATATATATATATTATTACAGATTTGTAAAAACTAGAAAGCTAAAACAATGGGAAAATGTTAAAAATTATGAAACATGTTATTAAAAATTCATTATTTTTTATGTCAATTGGTTGGTTTTGATCATAAAAATCAAGTGCCAAAAGAGATGAAAAATAAGGGTTAAATTAATTTTTTTAAATGAAAAGTTAAATTATTTTTTTTAAGTTCGAAGATCAAATATATTATTATACATCTTTATTATTATTTTGCTTAAATGAAAAATAAGTGCCCAAAGTATATCACTTTTGAACTTTAGGTGTCTAAAGTATTTTCTTATAAAAATAGGTGCTTAAAGTTTCAAAAGTTATAATTTTATGTGTCTGGACGTTAAAAAACTGTTATCCATTTAAAACGCGACATATAGCATGAATATTGATTTTTTAAAAATATGTTTGAAAAAAAAACTTTAAAATTTATTTTTTTTAAAATCCAAAATTTACAAAAATATTCAAATCTTTCCCTAAATCCCAAAATCCTCACCGCTGCCGCGCCGACCTCACCCGTTCGATCGCCGAACTCAATCAGCCATTTCTCCCAACTCGTCGTCGCCAGAAACCAGCAAACGGTGTGCCAATCAAACGATTATTTCACATTCGACGTTCAATGTTCGGTTGGCACACTGTTTGCTTATTTTCGGCGACGGCGAGTGGGGAGAAATAGTCGGATGGGTCTGATGACCGAAGGGTGGGGCCGGAGACAGCGGTCGGCGACGACAGAGGTGAGGATTTGAGGATTTAGAATTTAGAGGTTTGCGGACTATTTTAGAAAGTTTTAGAATTTCAAGATTTTTTTGAAACATTTTAAATTATTAAAAAAATCATTTAAAAAAATTAAAAATGACACATGTCGATTTTGTATTGTTTTTTTTAACGGTAGTTAACTACTAGGCACCTAAAATTATAACTTTCAAAACTTTAAACACTTATTTACAAAAAAATATTTTAAGCACCTAAAGTTAAAAAATACGTACTTTAAGCATTTATTTTTCATTTAAGCCTTATTATTTAAAGAAAATGGTGAGTTTTGAATACTTAAATTCTTCGTTTTATCTGAATCTTATGAATCAAATGTAAAATTTTATTGATTATTTTATATATTATTTCTTATTTAGTATTAAAATTATTCTGACACATATATGAATTAGTTTATATCTTATTTTTAATATATAAATATATGATTTTTTACTAATTTGCATAACCATATATAGAGTTTTTTTTTTCTAATGATAAGGGCACTCTATTGTTTCCTACCACCAAAGCAAAAATAAAATAAAATAAAATTGCTATGGACAATCGCCTTTTCTTTTTGTCCACTCTTGCATAATTCCGCCCTAATCTCCTCACTTAACGGCTAATCTTAATTGATGCCCCCCCCCTCTCCATTAAAGCCACTTTTCTTTTGATTTTTTTCCCTTTATTATGTTGTTTGGTGGTTTATGAAAAAAAATTATTTACTCATATGATTTATATTTATTATATCAATTTTAAATCCATATGATGCATGAAAATTATAAATATTTTTAAACACTCTAAAAGTGATTACAAAGTAGTGTCTACTCATAGATATTTTTAATCATTTGACAATGCACACACCTTATAAACAAAATGATTAGACTCGGGTATCTTAGGATAAACATCATTCGTTTTTTAACTGGAACCACTTGCTGGGTTCAAAAATTATATAATACTCTGTGTTGTCTCTATATTAATTTATATATTGACAATACATTAAGTATAATTATTATTTATATTTGATCTTTTTGACTCACCGACTTTTTAATAATCTCTCTAATCAAAATCGTTATAGTTCTTAAGTTGTAATTAAGAAACATTTAAGAAATATTTTTTTATAATTTTTTTTTTGAAAAAAGAATAAAAAAAAGGAGAGGCTTACAAACAAAGAAGGATTTTGGAAGCTCATGTCCATAACCATTGGGAAAGGTGACTTTAGATTAGATTAGAGGGGTTAGTACCATGTCACATTCTATATGTGAATGTCATACAAATTGGGGTGGGGGACCAATTTGGCTCAAATTATGGGTGCTCTTACAAGATAAAGAGGGGTTATTTTATCTTAGTTTTATAATTGATATGACACATTTAATGAATATAAATTCAGAGCGAGGATTGAATTCTCGATCATTGGCTAAAGTATGATTTTTTATTATTATTTCATTTAAACTCATGATTTATTTGGTCTTACTTTAATTATAAAAAAATCATAAACTTACCTTTTATATTTTTTTGATAATAGCCACTGAATTTTTATTAAATTTATAGAAAATAACATAATTATAACACATCTAGAAAAGAAAATAATGGGACTAAGTCTACCCAAAAACAAAGAAAAGTGAAAAACTTCTATGGAGATAAACATACCATTAAATTCAGAAGCTTCCTGAATCTCCTTGTCTCTATCCAATCGAGACGCATAATGGGTGAAAAATGAGTGGCGAGCGATCCAAACTATCATGCATAATGTTCCATTACCCAGGACTGATTACATCGGTACACAACCATTAATCGAGTGGGGATCTAACTATCCATGACCACCAACAAAATCATAATCAGAAATTAGAGCCGATTAAAATATCTGTGCGAGCAACAATCAACCGCCAGGGTATGCTGAATCATGCCACAAAGACAGATGATACAAGCCACAAAAAAGTGTCACAATGACAGAGGATAAATCTGTTATCAGAATTTACCTTTTTATAATTAACATAAAAACAAAATAAATATATGTATTTATGAACTATTCCCATTTTGCCTAATTTTGCTACCCTTTCTAGTAAAGTTTTTACTGGATATAAAATTATAAATAGACAACAACCTTTTTGCACGCCCCCCCTCTTCAAATATTCCGTTATTTTCTTTGATGTTCAATATATGTATATTAGTATTAGTATTAGTTTTCATTTAATCAATATATCTCCGTTCTCTCCGACGTTGTAAAAAACGGAATAGGTGTCGAATGAGTTAGATTTTGATTTTTTATTTATTCGATTGAGTCGCGATCTAATATTAAATTAATATACAATTATAACTTATAAAGATAAATCTGTTATAGTCTGTAATTGTAAGGTATGATACTTGTCAGGGTTCAAATTCTGATCGAAAATCTTTTTTATTTTTTTACCATCTATAATACGTTAATCAATTAAGAAAAATTCTAAAACGAGCGACACACACCGTTAAACACCACTAACGCAATACACCGTTGAATATTATTAATTTTTAATAAATTTTAAATAATTATTAAAAATCTTAAAGACTCGACATACAATTAATCATATTTCAAAACAAAATTAGAAAAAATTATTCTATGAATCATTCTCAATACCTCATCCATTGTCCTACCCAATTAAATAAAATCACATATCTTTATTTTCCTCATAGTATTTTCTTATAAATTAAAATTACAAATCATCATCTTCTTCATCATACCGCATATAATTATTCATCAGCTTTTAGGATATTTTTTTTATTTTAAGGACTTTAAGAAAATATTATGTGAAAATAAAGATAATGTGGTTTTATTTAATTAGGTATGACCATGGATGAGGTGGTGAGAATGATTCATGGAATAATTTCTTCTAATTTTATTTTGAAATATGATTAATTGCATGATGAGCCTTTGAAATTTTTAATAATTATTTAAATGTCATTAAAAATTAATAATGTTCAACGGTGTATTGCGTTAGTAATATTCAGCGGTGTGCGTCGCCCCGTTCTAGACTCATCCATCAATTAATTGTACGATGGATCAATAAATTTGTTATAATTTAGTGGTTAGTGCAACCAAACTTACATAGGCAACCTTGACTGTAACAATTTTAGACATGACCTAAACGTGACGAGATTTAAAGCATATAATCCAGACATGGTTTACTTATGGTTTAACAATGTGAGATTCGATAACTCAACAAGTGGTCTCGGGGAAGAGCGGGTAATGTTTATTTTAAGAGACCCGAGTTCAATCACTTTGTCTGTAAAGCATGTGTAATGTCAAAGGGTTAAGAATATCTATGAACATATACTATCTTATAATCACCTTTAGACTATTAAAAAAATAAGATAAAATTTAAATCTAGGTACTCAAAGTCTTAAGCCTGGATATCTACAAAAGAGTTTGAGTTAATCACGTTGTAAGGTATTAATAAATTTAGGAACTTAATTAAACGTGACAAACTTAATCTCTTGCCAATTTAGTTGTTTAGTATTCTACTTGAAAACGTGTAATTAACTTCCATCAATTTTCCTATATGTAATTAAAGGTCATTACAATTTGTTTACGTTTAAAACTTGTAACAGAAGGTTAAGATGTTATGTTCAATAGCAAGAAGGGTCGGTGAGATTTGTACCTATATAATAAGTCATCGTAATTTAATTCGAGACTTATTGTTAGCTCTCTCTAAAGTTTGTGACATAATTCAAATATCGAAGTTGTTTACCTACAGTAAATTGGTATAGTGGGACGAGACATTGTATCACTTAAATAGGATTAACTGTTTAAATATTTACATTACGAATGGAGCAAATTGGGTTGCGATAGTCACCTCTATAATAAATTCTTATAGTATCGTATCAGAAATAATCAACTAATGAACTAAATACTGATAATTACATTGAAAAAAATATCAAAGTTTGTTTACGTAAATTGATTTTTATTGTCAGATATCCTTAAACTTTTATGATTTTCACGCTATCATTTTTATTTTGTTTTTATTAGATTTCATTGTATTTGTGGGACAGCAATCAACATGCAAATCTTCCCTTAAAACATTAGAATTATCCTCTAATTATGGTTTTTAATACTAAAAAGCAGTTGATGGGTCAGTTATGTTTCCCGGTAATTCATAGAATATGTGTAATTTTAATAATAAAACTTAGAAAAATTCTACAACAGGCGTCGCATACTGTTGAATATCACTAACGCTGAATACCGTTGAACATCATTAAATATTTTAATAAAAATTAAAATTCTTAAGGACTAGACTTATAATTAAAATTATTTTAAAAGAAAATTAAAAATTAGTTTTAATAAACTTTTTTATATTTCTTTATAATATTTTTAATTAATATATTAGAATTAAATTTCCCAAAATTTCCTTAATATAAAAAAACCCTAATTCCAGCCTATTTATTTTCCTTCCGCTGCCGCTGCCACTACCACCGCCGCCGCTTTCGCCCCATTTTCACTCTGGTTATGACTTATTATACCATGCACGGCCTTAACAAATACCCTTGGGACCTTGATTTGAATACTTGGTTGAGGGATGGTGATGGCGACAACATACGATAAGTTCGATTTTGGTGGCACAGAAACCCCATTTCTGCCATTGATTTGTTCTTCCATTCTGAGATGAGCAGCAGCAGCCATGCTTATTATTAAAAAGAAGAACAAAAAGTTTAAGCAACAATAAAATGGGGTACAGTGATTTTATAATGTTTTAGGTAGTGCCATATTACTTATGAATAGTAAAGTATTAATTTTTTTATATAAGAATGTAGATCTAAATGGGCAAAAGCGGCGGCAGCAGTGGCGGTAATGGCGGCGGCGACAATGCAGCGGCATCAGAAAATAAATAAAAGGGTTGTGTTTAGAATTTTTGAATTAAGAAGATTTTGGGAAATTTAATTCTAATATATCAATTAAAAATATTATAAAAATATAAAAAGTTTATTAAATTTAATTTTTAATTTTCTTTTAAAATAATTTTAATTATAGGTCTAATCCTTAAGTTTTTTATTTTTTATTAAAATATTTAATGGTGTTTAGCGATGTTCAACGTTAATAATGTTTAGCGATGCACGTAGTAGACTCATCCTAAAACTTATTATTATTATTATTATTATTATTATTATTATTATTTTAATAATACGAAAGTTCAGAAGTCATAAGTTATGTTTTTCTTTACGAACGAATTTAATTTATCATATATTTTTTATTAATTAAATTCTAGTGATCGCATATCAAATAATTATCTTAAAACTGGAAAAATAAATCAATTTTTAGGATTTGATTGACTGATGAATTTAATCGGTTACGAAATTCGAAGTTGATTTGGTTGCTGCAATGAATAGCCATCTTAACAATAAAATAAAATAAATTCCAGATTTTATGGAAATTGGCAAATATAAGGAACAGAAAAATCTTTTTAGTTTATTTTGGTAATTAATATTGTGTAATTATTAATTTTTTTACCGTTTAAAATTCAAAGTTGTATATTGGAGATTCGGATAATATTTAATTTAAGAACTAATATCCTCGTTAAAAAAACTAACATCCAACGCATTAATTGTATATAATTATATGTACCGTTACTCAAATGATGATATGTCATAAAATATTTAGTTAAAATTTATTTAACCTAACAAGTGGAAAAATAGATGATATTCTTTATATGAGACTCGGGTTTAATCGTTTTGTCTGTAAGGTGCGTACTTTTTTAAAGGGTTAATAATATGTTTGAACAAATACTATCTTATAATTACTTTAGACTATTCAAAAATAAAAATTTATTGATGATACATTTAATTATACATCAAATATAAATTATTATATATATATTTTAAAACTCAACTAGTGTAACTTCATTCTAAATTTATTTTGGTGAGCTAGTTATTTAGTTTTTTTTTTGCCCTCTCGATTTCTAAGGGCTTTGTTTTGATTAATCAAAATCGATCCACGCCACACACATAGCTCTAGTGGATGAGTCTCTTAGCAGAGATTTTCAACTAGTTATTTAGTTAAATTCCTGTAACGATTGATTATTACATAAATTCCTTGTATATTTAGATAAATGACATCGACAAGTTTTGAATTTGGATCGTAAATAGACATAAATGATCATAAAACTAATTTTGGGAAAGAAGTTTAAACTTCGAATGTGAATGTTGACAACAAGATTGTAGTAAGGGATATAAGAACAAAGAATTTAAGACCTATTTTAGAAAGAAAGAAAAAAAAAAGCCTAATTACAATTCTTGCCCGCGGTTAATGAAACTTGGTTTATATTAATTATGATTTGCACTTCAATTTGGATTATGTATAGGTTCAAGATGGTTAGGTTTTGAATTGACCATTTCTCGAATCATTTGCTCATTTTTGCAAGTATCCATATTACATAGTAGAAGATTTAAGTTTCGTCCAAAACTAACATATTTTACCTTAGACTTGTTCGATCATCGGGTTTTTTCTTTGTCCTGATTAATCCGAACCGACCTGCATCGCACACCTGATTTTGGTGAGTGAGTCTTCCAGCGGAAAATTTTTACATACACAAGATACTTAAGCGATATCAAGTTACTTATCAATTAGACCAACACCGTTAGTGTTCAACCATCGGTTTATTAATAGCCTTTAGATGTGTTTATGAGTTAGGTCATGTTGAATTGGGATTCGAATTTCTTTAATATCTTCATCCAAACTCATTCAGGTCAGCAAGAATAAAATTTTACAATTTCAAAAATGATAGTCTTCTATATCTTACAATGGTTAAATTGTAGTTTTGGTTCATGTATTATGCTCAAAGTTGAGATTCAATCCCTATACTTTAATTTGGTATAATCGAGTTCTTTTCTATTTTTATAACATCATTAGTTAATCTGAATAATTAATATCATCGACTATTTCGATTTATAAAGCTGACATGAAATCTTTTTTTGAAAACAATCTTCTTTTTACTTTTATATATGAAAATACTATTTCTAACTCATTATATTGACATAGTCTTATTTGGTAAATAGCGATTTGAGCCAAAATTAGAGGTTTGAGTTAAAATTAGAGGTTTTACCAATCAAATTCGCTAACTTGAATGTTTGGTAAATAGCGGATTGAAATAGTAGATGAGGTGAAACCTCTAATTTTGAAAAAGCTGCTAATATGAGCTTTTTGAAATTAGAGGTTTTGACACTAAGATATAAAGACCATTTTACCCGTAACAATTAGTATTAAAAATATCCAAATAACCTAAATTTAACATTTTCTATTTTAATTATTCACATTTACGTATTTATATTGTGACATTTGTAAACTAATACTTTTTGTTTTTCTTTTTATTTTCACACACTTATATTTTATTTAAATTTAATAATTAATTAAATTGTATTAAAATAATTATATAAATAATAAATTAATATATAGATCCTTCAAATATGTTTAGTAATGTTATATTAAAAAATTATTTTTCATAATCTAATTAATATTAATAGATAAAAAATAATAACTTTTTTGATGAAAAATATTGATAACTAATAAACTATTCAAATAAGTATCGAATTTAATAATGTCTTTATATGTTATTTTGCTTGTTTAAATAATTAAACAGCTATCAGCTATCAATTAATTTTGCCAAACACTTTTATACAACTAGCTAATACAATTCGCTAGTTAAATCAGCTAATGCAATCAGCTACAGTCTATCAGCTAATGTAACCCGCTATCATCTATCAGTAATCCGCTTATTGCCAAACGGGATCATGGATTTTTCATGTTTGAAAATAATATTTTAAAGAAAATTCATGTCGATGTTTTAAACTAAAATAGTTAACGGTTTGGATTAACTCATGTCATTATAAAAATAAAAGGACCAATTATCTATAATTTAAACACATTGTAGGGATCAGGTTCATAGGCTGACCTTTTTCGGTTTATTTAAAAAAGGTAAACTATATCAATAGTCACGGAACTATGGTTTCTTTCCTATTTTAGTCCATGAACTATTTTTTTGGCAAAAACATTACTAACGTTATGTTTCCTTCCTATTTTGGTCACCGGCTGTTAAAAAAATTTATTTTTTTAAATTTTTCATGTCATTTCTTTTCTCTCATCGTAAGCAATATATGTTATTTATAATATTGTTATTCAAATTAACAAGATGGTGACACGTGTCACTGCCTATTAGTGGAATAAAATGAATGAAAAATCAAGCCCTTTATGCAGCCAGAGAGATTCAACTAATAGGCAGTTACACGTGTCACAATCCTATTAGACATAAGGGGCTTAATTTTTCATTCCTTTTATTCCTCTAATAGGCAGTTACATGTCACCATCATGTTAGTTTAAATAAAAATATTATAAAATAACATATATTGCTTATGAGGAGAGAGAATAAATGACATAAAAAATTAAAATAAAATAAAATAACCGCCGGTGACCAAAATAGAAAAGAAACATAACGTTAGTGATGTTTTTGCCAAAAAAATAATTCGGTGACCAAAATAGGAAACAAATCATAGTTCGGTGACTACTAGTGTAGTTTACCATTTAAAAAAACATAATACAAGACACCATGTTTTTTTAATCAAAATTTGGCCTTTTATATATAAAGACCAGCCTGTAGATTTTGGGAGTTAAAACATGGTCATGAAAAATATTTGGAGTCAAAGAAATTTCCAATGAACTTTATGGAAAGTGGCATTTTTGACCAAATGTACCATTCATGTACCCATTAAAATAATAGATAAAAGCTAACTTTGAATGCCCCCTCCTTTACATATACATGAACGTGGTTTTTATTCTTTAAAAAATAATTTAGAAATGAGCAAGAATATTTAGTCGGTTGGTCAAATTGCTCATATTTGTTTCTTACTTTTCATTAGGTCATAGGTTCTAGACGCATTAAAAGAAATCCTTCCTTCTCTTAAAGTCCCATTCTTCTTTCCTCTAGATAGAATTGAGATTAGAATTAAAATTGTCAAAAAAATAATTAATTTAGAACTTTTAGATATGATAGTATATAATTATGCTAAATAATTTTTAAAATATAATGAATTGTATTAAAAATAATGCTAAATGATTTTTTGATGTAATAATTTTGCTAAATGTTCATTTATACTACAATAACTACAATAAATAAAAATAATACTATAATAAAGATAATGATTGAGTTTGGTGTTACTTTATTTAATTTAAAAAATAAAAACAAAAACAAATTTTTATGTTTTAAAATTTAAAGGATCTCTATAATAAGTGTAAGTTACGGATATGACCGACATACTCATATTTTATTAACTTTAGTCACTATTAAAATTTTGTTCATGAATAAAATAAATTACAATAACTGAAAATGATCATATTGGAAAGCGTAAACTTATCCTACTATTTTTCTATTTTTAAACAATTATAATGTGTAATTATTTAATTGAGGTTCTTCCAAGGATGATGTTAAAATGAGATTAGATCTATTTACACTGAATGTAAAATTTAGAGTTTTATACGTTTTTTAAATCGTTGGATGAGTGAAATGGATAACTGAGATTAACTTTTTACTTTTTTATAATCTTCATATAACTCAATATTAATTTCAGTCATCCATCTTATTTATCCAACAATTCAAAAAGCATATAAAAGTTAAAAACCCGTACATTGTGTAACTGAATCCTATCCATATATATATACATGTATATATGTATATGTAAGCAAAGTTTTATTCTTTGAATTATGTCCATGTTGTGTAATCATAACTCATAATTTTTTATTGGTACTTTTTTAATTAATATGTGTGTATACTATATATATATATGTATGGCAAAAAGATGTCATCACTTCCTTTTAGGAATAAATTTTAAATTATTTAAGTGATTAATTTTAAACCACCACTTTATCTTTTTAATTAAAATGGAATTATAGGAGTATAGGAGTGCGCACACATATATAGAGAGTTAGGATCCACTTACACAATGTAAAATTTAATTACTTTCGTACTTTTTTAGACCGTTGGATGAAGGTAATAAACGATTAAGATTATTTCCTAATCTCTCTTTTTTTCTTGTGATAATCTTTATATTTTTTACTGTTAATCTCACCCATCTATTTACTTTTGTTGAGGTTCGAACGATCAACCGAAATAGCCAAGAGGGTGTGAATTTGATTTTTGCTTTGGTGGATGAAAAGCTAAGAAATAAAAATAGGGCACAATGATTTATAGTAGTTCGACTTTCTAACCAAAGTCTACATCCACTACCTTAGCTATCCACACTAAGAATTTTTCACAAATTCACTAATTTGTCTTTCCTTTTTTTGGACATAAGGATATAATCCTTACAACCCTCAAAACTTATACCCCAAGGCTTTGAGAAACTCTCTTACAAAGAGAAAACAAACAAGCAAACAATAAGGTAAATGTGTTTGCAAATTAAGCACTCATCCAAAACTTAACACTTGAGCAAATATAACAATTAAGCTCACAAGTGTGTTCTACAAAGAAATATGACACAATTGAGCACTAAAAACAGTTTCTCTAACATTGAATGTTGGTAGTTATTTTTTTTTGTTGTTCCATGGATGCTTGGAGCTTACTTTTAAACCCTCTAAGGAGTTTATGGCCATTGTAGCCGTTAAGGTTGATTTGGAGCCGTTGAAACTTTATTTTCAGCATTAAATGCACTTTTGGACTTGTCCGTATCGATACGCGTATAAGGGTACCAGTACCTGCCTCAAAGAATAAAGAGTCGTTGGACACTTTTACACCGGGTATCGGTCCACAATACACATTTATCGGTACAGACACTTTTGTATCGCTACAGTCTAAGCCGTATCGATACTTATTTTGGCTACTAGAATTTGTGAAAACTTGGGGACAAAGGAGCGTACACGAGCAACCGTATTGATATGGGCTCTTGTGGGTATCGGTAGCGTACATCTGTACCTGTACTCAGAGCCTGTTTTTGACCATTTGGCTATTTAAAAACATTTTAAGCATGTCAAAAACCCTTCGAGAACCTTTCAAACATATTTTTCAAGTTAATGAACTTTTAAAATATTTTTGCAAATTAGTTTAAGTCCAAAAATATTTTTCATTTAAGTTATATCAAAATCAAATATCTCAACAACTTTCATCTAATAGTCTAAAAAAGTGTAAAACTTTTAAGTTTGATATAGCGTAAGAGGATCATATCTATATATATATATATATATATATATATATACGAGTAAGATTAATTTACATAGTGTAAAATTTAAAAAGGTTTATATTCGTTTTGGATTATTGTATGAATGTAAAATTGATGGATGAGAATATTTAAGTTTATTTTTTCTTTTAAAATTTAATCATTTTAAATTATTAATTTCAATCATCAAATTGCACTCATCAAATTATCGAAAACGTTGTCTAACATGATTATACTTTATATTTATTTAGCGTTATATTTTTTTATACACAAGATGTGTAAAAAAAATTACACAACCCTTCATATTTAAACTAAAAAATTTTACAACCTAAATCTCTAACCCTAACACCCTAAATCTAGAACCCTAAGCTATAAACCTTAAACCCTAAATTCTAACAATAACCCATAAATTCTACAAATTACAACCTAAACAACCTAAACCTATAAACACTAAAATTGAAAGTATTTTCCATTTATTTATAGGAGAATAATTTGATACATAAGTAGTAGATAATGTTTTTAATTTTGGGTAGGATACACTTACACAATGTAAACTTTATTTTAGACCATTAGACAAGTGTAAATTTATGATTTAGATTATCCACTTCTTTTTTTTTCCTTAATTTTTTATTTTTATTTTTAATTTCAATCATCAAATGTACATTTATCTAATAATCTAAAATTAATATGAAAGTAAAAAAATTATATTATATAACTAGATTCTATCTCCTTAAATTTTGCAAGAGAAATCAAATAGTCATTTAATATTTTTATTATTATTTAAAAATAAAATTTAAACAAGTTAGACAGATAAATAAACTTTTAAATTCGTTTTTCAAATTTTTAAAAAATATATACTACTAAATACTTAATAAGCTTCTATACGGATAAATTCAAAAAAACTGATTGATGTTTGAAGGGTTTCCAAAAGAACTAATCATTTACCAGAAACACTGCATTTAATGGGCTTTAAAGATACTCTTCAATCGATTGATGGAACAAGCCATTGACTCAAAATATCAACCAATTAATTTTTTTTATTGCCATCCGAAATTTTTAAGTCTTTTATCTTAGTTAATTGACTAACTCGTATTGTATATTTAATTTTTTTATTATATTTATAACTGGATTATGTCTTTAATTTAATATGAATCTAAATTTTTATTATTATTGTTTCATTTGTTTGTGTATTGTAATTTTAAAAAATATTGATATATAAAATTAAATTTAAATGAGCATATCTTATGAGGACTTCTAATAGGATAAAGAGAGAGTGAATTTTATTTTTTAATATAATCATCAGTATCCAATAAGAAGTCCTGAAGTAAGTAAAACGCAATTTTTAATCTTTTAATATTATATATATTAAAAATCGTTTAATTATGAATTTGTTCCTTACTTTCAAATATTTATGTTTTCTCTAGCTCTAATTATAGCTTCGTCCATGTCATTACCCATTCTATTGGCTTCCTATTCCAGACTAAATATTGCAGAGACTCGACAATCCTCCAAATTCAATTTGTTTCATTTATAACGTCAGAATTTAAAACCCTAATTTTTCTTAAAAGATCTAATATTTCATCTCATTAAATCAACTAGTCGTTGATAAAAAGTTCATTTGTGCCAATAGATTAAGTAGGATTTCGAAAAAATAGCTTAAATAATTTACAAGATCATATTTAATAAGTAACATTTATTAAATAGATTTAAAATTCAGTTGTTGCAAAAAAAATTCAATAAAAAAGGCAACTATAAATAAATAAGCAGCCCTAAGCTGAGTAGGATTTGGGACTTCTTGATTACGCATTAATCCTGTTTTAATTAGTCTTCTCATTAGTGGCAGACACACAGATTTTGATCACATTGTGAAAAGGAAAGAAAGATTGAAAACGTTTTTTTCAATCCATTCTATTCATTTTAAATAATTATCAGAATTTAAAAGTGGGTGATCATAGATCTAGTCATTCTGTAAAGTCCTTCAACATCATTCGTAGGGTGTTTAAATTTTCGGTTCGATTAATAATAACTTTTTTTTTAATTATTAACAGAAGTGATATCTTTTTCAAAAATTATTAATCGAACCGGCCCGAACTAACTCAGGATCAATTACTAACTCATCTTACTATTACGTTGTATCTTCTTGGAGGTCCCTTGAGTTGAAATGAAAATATGCTACAAAATTACCAATAAGTATTAGGTGCATTGGTAAGGCACATTACAATCTCAAAGAGAGGATGCGACGATATTATTAGAAGAAACAACTTTATATCCCGAACATGAACCATAAGGCGGACATGCATATTAAAAAAAATCTGCTACAAAGCTATAAAATAAAGTGTTCGAACAATCTATGATCCATTTATTTTGCAAATAAACTATCCATGTCAGCCATAATTTGCATACTGGACCAACAACTTATGGGCCAAAAGCCCACTACTACAAAGCCATATCATATTATGTGATTTTTTTTTCAAGAATGTCACTCGCGCATTATAGCTAAAAATAGTAGTTTTTTTAACATTTTATATGTGATTATATGATATTATATGCTATTATTTTTAGTTTTTAAAAAAGATATATATAGTAAATATTACACTGCTCGAACGTGAATCACCTAGGAGGAACAACGTCATCTTTTATTATTAGGACCACTCTAGTAGAATAAGATACTAGATCCTTTAAAAAAATTATATGTTCGAATCGTGATATTGCGAATGTGAATGAAATAAATTGTATTGAGAGGGTTAGTACTTGATCCGAATTAGTTAAAATAGATAGTATGTCGAAATGAGTTAATAACCAATAAAATAAACTGAAATTGATTAAAATTTTTAATATTTTTCGGTAAAATAGATCATGTTATACAAAATCTATCCAAACTGAAATTGAAAATGCTCTCCCCCACTGTCATATTTGGGCAGCTTGAAAATTCATTATAAATACCCGATTACAGCCTCACTTAAGTTATGATAAGCTAAGGGAATATATGGGTCTTGGCCCCTTTACAATGGTAAAATTGTGTATAAATCCCTCTAAAAATTAGTTAAAATTTTAAATTAATACATGGTAAAATTTAATTTTTATCCCCAAATAATGAAAGGATTATAAACTAATACAATGATAAATTTACATTTTACCTTTCAAAAAAAATTGTAACTCAATTTCGAACTAAATCTATCGCACCATCAATCATTGGCAATTTGATATCATACATATTACATCGATAAAAAAAACTTAACTTAAAAATAGGTGCTCGAATTATACATTTTTTTGAGGTAGGTGCCTAATTTTTTTTGCTAAAATAAGTGTCTAAAGTTTTTATTCCATTAGTGTTTTAAGGTAACATCGTTAAAAAAAACTCATCACTCAATAATAGATTGACACACGACTTTTGTTTGTTATTTATTTTTTAAAACATAAACTGAAAATAAATTAAATTAAAAATAGTCTCAAAATTTTTAAAAATCACAAAATAGTCCCAAAATCTCTAAAACCCAAAAACCTTAAACCCCAAATTGATGCCACTACCACTGTCGATAGTCTAGCCAGAGGCTCTAGTCATTCGACGTCCGATTGACTCGCCTCTCATTGATTATCGACGATGGATGGTTAGAAAAAATGGACAGTAGCCTCAGGCGATGGCAGCGACGGAGTTCGGCGAGGCTATCGGCGTTGGTAGTGGCATCAATTTTAGGATTTTGAGGTTTGGGGTTTTAGGAATTTGAGACTTTTTTTTGAGATTTTAAGACTTTTTAGTTTTTTTTAAATTGTTTTCTTTTTTATTAAAAATAAAAATAAAAACACGTGTTAAATTTTGATTGAGTGATAATTTTTTTACGGTGTTACCTTAAAACATTAACGGAATGAAATATTAGGCATCAGTTTAGTCAAAAAACATTAGGCACATATCTCGGAAAAAAGTGTGTAGTTTAGACACATATTTCTGAGTTAAGCCATCAAAAATAAAGAATCCATAAGAAAATTTTGGGTTTGAGTCGATTTTTTGAGGATGAGGCCGGGTCGGGACAAATTCAGGTTTATGATGAAAAATACTCGACCCAAAAAATAGTTTAATTTTAATATTTAGGTATAATTGCTATAATGATCATCTCTTTACACATTTTCTTAAATATAGCTTTATTTGTCTAAGAAAAATGGACTAATTATTATAATGTTCTCTCTATTTATATATTTTAAATTGACTCTATATTTTATCGAATAAAATTAAAAAGAAATATTTTTTTTATTTATGTCAAGCTGGGTCAGATCGGGTTCGAAATTTTACTCTAAAATTTTGATCAAATAAGGGTCGGATGAGGGTTAGCCAAAAACCCGACCTAACCTTAATCATTACTAACAAATCATTTAATTAATTTTTGGATCCAAAATCATATAAAAAAGTATAAAAGTAACTCGTTGATTATAATATGGATCTTTTGTCATTACACTAGTAGTGATTAGTTACAATAAATAAGGTTAAATTTATTTTCACGAAAATAATAAATCATAATATATTTATAAAATCTGAATTTTAGTTTTTATTAGAATATTAATGCATGAAAATAATTTTTATTAAATAAAAATATAAACCTATACAAGATAAGACAAAATAAGTATCCTTAGTTATTTGGTCAATTACTAGATAAGGCAATAAAGATCCCTTATGCCTTTCCTTTTCTAAAACCCGTCTATTTTCCATTTGCGATCCATTGGATTTCTCGTATTTTTATATTTTCAATAATAAAACAAATCGGTTGATTGATATAAATAGTTGATTCTGATTAGATTAGAAGTGATTAATTAATAATTAATTAACCAAATAAGAAAATGGACCATAATTGGGATCTAAACCCTAATAGGCTAAAAGTACAATAATTTTTATATGATTGCGTAAAAGAGGGGTACATAATCATAAATCATGTGGTCTGAATGAAATACTTCAAATGAAATTTTAAAAGAAAACTTCAAATGAAATACTTCCACCTTTATGTTTGTTAAACCATTGTCATTGAAAATTATCTTAATGTTTTGATGTTTAACATTTAAATTTGGGTGTGAATATATTTTAAATATTCTTAATTAAATTAATTTAAATTGAAAATAAATTAATAATTTAAACTAAAATTTTAAAAGAGAACCCCAAATGAAGTATTTCTACCTTTCGGATTCTTAAACTTTTGTCAATGAAAATTATCTTAATGTCTCGATGTTTGGCATTTAAATTTGATGCATGCAGTCTCTAAATATATATAAATCTTCAGACAATTGATCTTACTCCTTTTCGGACGTGAGTGTTTGATATCCACACTCAAATCCAAGTAACATAAGCTTAGAATCTCTCCCTTTCCATTTTTATGCATAAGTCAATTATTTTATTAGGTTTAAGGATTAAGTCTATTAAATTTTGAAATTTTTGTGGCTATAATTAATTTGAATTTTTAGAATTGGGATCAAATTGATAAGATTTGTGAATGTGGAGGATAAAATTTATTAAATTATTTAAAATTATGATCAAATTGATAGAATGATGAATTAAAGGTGATAGTATAAAAATTAAAAAAAGACAATATCATCATTTAAACCAAGGATTTAACCATAGAAAAGAAAAACCATAATAATTGAGTGAGTAATGGAGTTATTTAACCATAAAAAAATGTAATGCTCGGTACAAAATTGGCAAGAAAAATTCAAGGCGCAGCAGCCCGGACCGGCCCGGCCACCTCTACGACCAGATCCCTTAAGCTCGTTTATCCAGATTCGAAACGACACCGTAGCTTTTGAACAGTCAAAACAAAAGGAAAACCGACGTATCGTTTCGTTGCCGCTTGAAAAAGCATAGTTTCAGAGCAGAGAAACTATTCCCATGGAAACCTTGAGCAATCAAAGAAGTTCCAACGGTTTATCAAGGTGCCTTTGGCTCCTGAACCATTGATCCTGAAGATGTTCGAGAGGTAATGAGTTTTAGTTTAAGTACGATTTTGCACTTGCTGTTTTTTATTTTTTGAGTAATTTGTGAAAAAAAATTCTGGGAATTTGCGTGAGGGGAAACAAATTTTGATACCCTTTTGCTCTTTCCGGGAAATCTGCAATTTTGATACCCTTTTGCTTTTGCTGTATTTCCTTTGAGTTGTTTATGAAATTTTCTGGGAATTTGCAAGAGGAAACCAATGTTGACACCCTTTTGCCCTTGATATATTTCCTTGAGTAATTTGTGAAAATTTTGCTGAGGAAAAATGTATTTGACGAACCCTTTCAGCTCAAAAATATTTTTTATTGGCAGGTTCTCTTATAAAGATCTGATTAGTGAATGTTGCTTAATCCTTTGTAATCGCTTCATCAGCTGCAGTTTTACGTGACAACTTCGCATCGAAAGACATTATCGACCAAAACCTTAAATCTGTTTTAATTGATTGGTGCCGGTGGATTGGGGCTATCCTTGTACTCGATTCACATCTACATAACCGAGCTTAAACGCACCCTTCAAGCATTTTGGGCACTCGGTGTTGCTGGCCTGTTTGCAACCTACTTAGCCCTTGCTCAACCGGCCGTAGATAACTTGGTTCGGTATGTTATCGAGAACCCAACTGCTGTCTGGTTTGTTGGCCCTCTCTTTGCTGCATTGACAGGCCTTGTTCTCAAAGAAGGTAATGTTATATAATCCATCTACTCGGTTCATGGATGGCTCTCTTTGTTATCTTTGCTGGAAGTTTACTCAACCCATTAAGTTACCTTATAAATTACTAAGATCAATACAATAATGTTCAAACATGTTTAGGCCATGAAGCTAAAAAATTTCATTGGTCTAGTGCTCTCGTGTTTGGTTTCAAGGATAATATCGGCGACAAGTCTGTGTTCGTGTTCAACTCTCTACCGGAAGATGAAAAGCAGGCCTTGATCGAGAAACTAAAATGGAAGGGAATTACATTAGCTACATCCCACATCACCTAAAAAAAGCTATTTCTAATGCTTTAAATATACGATTTCGTAGGCTACCTCTCGCCTGAGCCTTGTGCTCGGGCATCGGCTGCTCTTTCTTTCAAGGAGCCTTACAAGGCTTAGGCCTTAGATCACGGGGGTGGGCCTCTTGCTTGACAGGCCAGGAATATGTTATTACCACTTTCCATTCTTATGTGCCATTGGTCAATTGTTAAGAGGTTACCTCTCGTGGGCTGTCTGGATCCTTACTTACCTTCTCAGTCCGATATGGCCACGTGGATATAGGCCATTACCAATTTTCTTTTATCAAAATACCATTATTTTTTTGTCAAGTATTATATATATTCTAAAATTCTTAACTAGTCCAATCATCAAATTATCTCAAATCGAAAATAAATTAATCTAAACTGAAAGTTTAAAAGAAAACCCCAGATGAAAATATTTCTACTTTTAGGATTGTTAAACTATTGTCACCAAAAATTAACTTAATGTTTTGATGTTTGACAATTAAATTTGAGTGTGAATATACTTTATAAAATAATCAAATGAATTTCAATTTTATAATTTAAACTGAAAATTTAAAAGAGAGCCCAAATGAAGTACTTCTATCTTTTAGATTGTTAAACTTTTGTCACTGAAAATTATCTTGATATTTCGATGTTTGACATTTAAATTTGATGCATGAAGTCTCTAAATATATACAAAATTTTACAATTGATCTTATTCATTTCGGACGTGACTGTTTAATATTCACACTCAAATCCAAGTAACATAAGCTTATAATCCCTCCCTTTCCATTTTTAATGCATAAGTCTATTATTTTATTAGGTTTAATGATTAAGTCTATTAATTTTTGAATTTTTTATAATTATAATTAATTTGATTTTTTAAAATTAGGATCAAATTGATAAGATTTGTGAATGCGGAGGATAAAATTTGTTAAATTATTTAAAATTATAATCAAATTGACAGAATTCATAAGTATTAAAATCTAAAAGTGATTATAAAAATTAAGAAAAGACAATATCATCATTTCAGCCGAGGATTTAAAGTGTAGTTACCAAAAAAGAAACACTATAGTAATTGAGTGACTAATAGAGTTATATACCCATAGCAAAATGTAATGCTTGGTACAAAATTCAAAATTGGCAAGAAAAATTCAAGGCGCAGCAGCCCCGCCCGCCCACCTCTACGACCAGGTCTCTTAAGCTGGTTTATTCAGCTTTGAAACGACGCCGTAACATTCGAACAATCAAAACAAAAGCAGAAAAGACATGTCGTTTCATTGCTGCTTGGAAAAGCATTAAAGTTTCAGAGGCAGAGCAGAGAAAATACTCCCATTGAAACCCTAAGCAATCAAACAAGATCCAAAGACGCTGAGAGTTGCAGGGAGAAAATTCTCATCTCTTCCATGGCGGTCCTCCGCCGCTCTCTATCCAAACAATCCAGCCCCGCCGCCGCCTCTTCTGAATCGCCTTCCATTTCCAGATGGGTTCCGTCGCTTTCGCCTTTCTCCTTCAATTCGCAGCTTCCTAATCTAATCAGAGGTCATTTTTTCTCCATTTTAATTTTTTTCCTTCCGTTATTTATAGGATGCTGTTTGATCTCTTCTGTATTGTTTATCTATTTTTCTTATCGATGAGATGGTAGCGTTTACGACGATATGCTAGATTTTTGTTATTTATCTAATTGTTGCGAAGTTAAAGAACATAGAATCAATGATCTGTTTTTTTTTAAATTGTATATTTTTATTTATCATTACATTTCTTATTATATCTGGAATATGTTTTGAAACTGAATTTGTATGATATGCCCCGATGATTGCATTTGATGTCGAAGAAATTAGATGTTCATTTTGATTCAGTTGTTCGTATGCGAAGATTTTATGCTTTTATTAAATTAAGCAGCTACATTTTGTTTTTTTATTCAATGGAAATATGAGTAAAATTGAATATGTAAAGAGATTTGTGATCTTTTGCCTGCATAAGTGAGAAGCAGTGAAGTACCACCCATATATGCGCATAGACGGAGATTTTTCACATTTCAAGCCACTGGTGTATTTCACGTTAGATATTCAGTAAACAATCACGAGTTCAAATGGCTCACGCAGCATTTAGGATGATTGTGATTTGGAGAAAAACTATGTTGAGATTTTATCCTTTGCCTTAAGCAAGCAAGGAGCTGTGACGTGCCCACCCGTTTATGCACCTGAGCAGAGAATTTTCACATTCCAATCCCCTGTTTTTATCAGACGTAGAACCGATGAGGACATCAAGACGGCTAACAGCGTTGACATTGCATTGTGACCCACAAGAGGATGCAGTCAGGGTTAAGAATCCAGAATGGCTTGTCGTGGTTGGTGTTTGCACTCATCTGGGGTGCATTCCCCTGCCAAATGCCGGTGATTATGGTGGCTGGTTTTGTCCATGCCATGGCTCACATTATGATGTGTCTGGTAGGATCCGCAAAGGGCCAGCACCGTACAATCTAGAGTTACCCAAATACAGCTTCTTGGATGAGAACAAGTTGCTAATTGGGTGAGAAATATGGCGAAACTTTTTTTTGTGGAACAATAGTCACGCACAAGAGGATTGCATTCGATTTATTCAGTTATTCTGGATTTTGTATCTGCTGTTTGCTTTAAGATGAGCCAATGTTCTGAATAATAGAAACAAATTTCTTGAGCATTTCACTATTTTTATTATTTCAGGACATATAATCCTTTAATTTGTGATAAAATTTATATGTAATATGTATTCATATATCTCTGATTTTACTATATATATTATATAACATACATATACAAGTGATAATTATGTCGAATATATAAAAGTGTCCGATATTTACATCCAAATCCAAATAACGTAACAGACTGGTGTTTCTTGTTCATAAGTTGGGTGAAGTGAAATTGTGGTGATGAAGGGGGACAACTCTTGTGGTATTGGTGTGTACCAGCTTGAATTAAGCTGGAAAACTTGACGAATGGCTTTCATTTAATGTTGCACGCCATATATATCCACGCCACCACCAGCCCCACAGAATTTTATTTAACACCAGGTACCGATATTGAAATCGATGGTGATGTGTTTATTTCGGATTTTTATTATCTTTATATTGTATGAATATATTTATAATTTATTTTTAGTTTTTTTACAATATATTATGAGAAAAACTTTAATACACAGTTTATGTAAATTTTACACAGACCTTTTAGTTTTAGGGGTTTAGTTTAGGATTTAGAGTTTAGGGGTTTAAAATTTAAGGTTAGTGTTTATAATTTAAGATTTAGGGTTTAGGTTTAATTTTAATTTATAGTAGAAATAGGCAGGCTTGTGTAAAATTTATTTTACGTTAAACCCATATATTATTATGTTAAATTTTATTATTAGTCCTAGTGATATTTATAGCTTGTAGATTTAATTCCATTATTATGTACTTTTTAGGGTTTCAAATGTCAAAACGGTTTGAGAAAATTACACGACAGAGGAACTAAATCGACGACTTACACAAAGAGATTTAATGAGTACAATTTGAATAACGTTCCAAATATTCAATCTTTGCAATTTTAAAAATCAAACTAATGCTAATGAAACCCAATGGCACGATTTACTAAATATTAAACTAATACAACCAATATGGAAAAGTACAAATTGATACATATTGACCAATATGGACTACATTGATTATTCATGAAATCATAGCTAAACAGATAGGATAGAGCTTTTATATTAATTTAAACTGCATAAACATATTCAAGAGTATGCATATATTGTCTATATAATCTCAATAATAAGGTTTTATGAAATGATTAAGCCCCTTTTCAGTATGGGGTAATCTGTAATCATATGGAATGTAGTTTTGAACTCTCCTCCATCCTAGTATAGTTCTCTACCCATGCCTACAAGCTGTAGTGCAAGCAAAAAAAGGAAACTTGGAGACCAAGTTAGCAGTCCTCAATAGGAACTAATGGCAATTTACCCCCATATATATCTGGAAGTTGGCTTTCATCAATGTCCTTTAGCAAAGTGGATTTCAGCTTTTTATTCTCAACAAAAGCTATCTGCAAAAAAAAGAGGAAATGGGGTAATCAGGGTGGTTTCCAAGAACATCCAAATTCCAAACTTGATGTTGGTTCATTACATTTCCCAGGTATAATTGTTTCTTCACTTTGTCATTGTTTCTCGAGTATCAACCTTCCCAGTCATTTCATACAAAGACAATATCAGTGCTCTATATATAAATACGATCCTTTATTTTTCTTGAAGTATTTGGGTATAATACTTACTAGACACCTCGAAGTGGCTACAGACAGTATATGTCTCCAAATACAAGGAAAACCTCTTCAAAAAGAAAATTCAAGCCAACCATGTTTGACATGTGTTTACGTCTAGCATTCATGAAGGAGTTCCAAGCCTATGTTAATCAGACTCGTATGTTGGACATGGGTATGCGTTTGACATGGATTTATTCAAATTTTGCCAAGTTTTCCAAGTATTTTGAGGGTGATTGGAGGATTTTATACCCTATAAACGTCAGGCATGATTTTCAGACACGAGTCTTCAAGAAAAATGAAAAGTCAGTAAAATAAATCCAAGGGACATAGCAAGTGTCTTACCTTCTTCTTGGTTCGGATGTCAATGAATGGGTAAACAACCTTCCAGGCAGTCATGAATATATAGGGCACATGAACAATAAACAATTTCCCAAGCCTCTCCGGATAGCAGTCCTGCAATCACAAACAGGTGAATTACAGCTTGAGTCTTGTGGGAGACTGGAACATATATTACTCGGACTTGGTGTTCAACAGAGGAACTTCAAAATAAATGAATAGTCGGGACAATATAGATAGAGACTGTAGATTTCTATACAAGTCATCTGATGTAACATTGAATGCATTTGATCTTTAATGACCGCTAGATGGTTGAAAATCAAACCTGGAGAATTGATAGACTTGCCACATATGCACGAATATCACTGTTCGAGTATCCCCATCCTTCAAGATCACCAATTGCCACAAACTTTTCTTGTCCTTTTGGCATTCTACAACACAAAAAGGATAGAATCTAAGCATTTCCGCCGAGATATATAAACAACACGAACAAATGGGAGATAATCCTTTACATCGGCAGAGATTCAAATTGATTGTTGGTAAGTAGATGCATGTTTGGCCATGGTGGCATATAACAAAACTCAACTATACATCTCAATTCGAAGCTATTCATATGCATTCATAATCCTGAACCTTCCCAATACCCCAAGGTGATCCATGGGGATATATATGAGGGGTCTGGCTAATCATAAACAAGCAGTTTCACACAAGTTCTAATCATTCGGGTCTGGTTCACTCGAACAAAAGTCAAAACATATCCATATCCAAAACTTGCAACTAACGTATACACTTAAGCCCTATGTTACTCAAAACTCTTGTACCCGACAATAATGCCTGATACATATCTAAACATCGGGACGAGAATACCATCCCACATACGCAAAAAAGGCTTCTTTTTAGAAAAAAATCGAGCCTGCCCCTATACGAAACTCACACCTAATGCCTGTGCTTAAGCTCTATGTTACTTAAACTCTTGTGCTCTACATATATTTGGACACGGGGATCGAGAATATGATTCCACGTACATGAAAAAAAAAGCTTTTCTAACCAATATTGAACATACTCGTATCGGACAAGTAGATCAAAGCTATTTACCTGGCACAAATTTTCTCTAAACCATAGACAACAAAGCCTGCAGAAAGGTAAACCATAGCACAAGGTAAGTCCAAAAATCTGTACATTCAAGATAAAAATGGCAAGAAAACAGAATCAAACAAAAGCTGCAAAATTCTGGGAAATCTGTTAAGCAAATGAATAAAAAACATACGTTTGACTTCCTCCAGATTTCCTTTGGTGGGCTTATGTCGACCCCCAAAAGTAACAACAATAGGCCGACCCTGTTTATCGACCCCTTGCATACAAAGCTTGTTATCAGCTAATTGACTCGAAATCTCGGATTTGGATACGATTCCTTTGGGCAAAAACGTTCTTCTCCAGCTTAAATACTTCAAGAACATGGTGGTTGCTTTCTCTATATCCAAATCACGAGCTCGAAGGAATCTCCGGATCATGAAATCATCAGCATCCTTTTTTTTAAAACAAAACAAAAATCAGAATTTGGGTACTTCAAAAAAGGAGACCCAGAGTCAAAATATGGTACCTTGGCAGATGGGTCTTCTCTTTCGGCAAGAGCTCTCATGATACCGACTTTGCTTCGTTCCACTTCATCTTCAATGGCTTCCTTTTGTTTTTCTTCTTCTTCTTCTTCTTCTTCTTCTTCTTCTTCTTCAGTTTCCTTTGCTTTCTTCTCCTTCTCCATTGAAGCTGGAATTGAAGGAAAACCAAACACTGAAACGCAGGGAGAAGAGAGAGGAGAGTAGTTGAAGCATGTCTATGCTCACCTATATTTTAAATATATGGTTTATATTTCTCTTCCCCCGCCCCCCGCGCACACGTTGATTGAAGTTGAACCCAGAATTCATCCAACTAGCCATTAGTGGTCCTATTAATTCGACTAATGGGGTACAAACAACCTTATAAATTGCTAGAAATTTCAAAAGTTGGATTAAGAAATCAACAATTCATTTGGTTGAATTGATTTTAATTTCATGTGCAAAAAAAGAATTAATTTTAATTTTCTTTTATAATTTTTAAAATTTATTAGATTCGAACAATGAATTTAAAGTAAAAAACTAGGTTACTTTAAAAAGTACTAGTTAAGTTTGGATTTTAACTTGCAAGGTTTATTTTTGGTTGATGTAATTTTAGCTTTAATTATATATTCGTATATTTATAGTAGATTTAGATTCAAGTAGCTTATATTTATAAGGTGTATTATATGACGTGGAGAAAAAAATGAACAACTAAAATTAAAAAATATACATAACTTTAAATAGCTTATTTTTAAAGAAATTAGAAAAAGGGTAAAATCGATTTTTTTAAAATATTATTATACTACCTTGACGATCGGTTTGTTAAAATATTAATTTATGTAATTTGAAATTATACGTAATTAATTAATTATTAACAAATTAAACTTGATTTTTTAATATTAATACAATATCTAAACTATCTAATCTACCAAAGCTCAAATATATCAAAATTAATTGTGCTTTAACACATTCAAAATTACAGTTTTGAAAAATTTTCAATTAAACTAAAACTCAAAACACTAGGTTGATTCTCTCATTGGTAAGATGATAAAAGTTTGTTTAATTTAAATGTGAATCCCAATAAATGATTATATTTACTTGGCTTAAGGGTTACTTTTTGTCCATATAATATTATCAATTTATCGTTTTCGCAACTATAGTATTTCCGCATCAATTTAACATCTGAAGTAGTTGAATTGCATCAGTGTTTACCCTTTAACTATTTCAAAGACTAAATTAATGCGAAAATATCATAAGGACGAAATCGATAAATTAAGACTACAAGGACAAAAGTAACCCTTAGCCTTTGTTTAAAATACTACATAATGATAATTATATGAATTTGTTTGGATACCTAAAATTTTCATTTTTCTAAACATAATACTCGTATTTTTAATCAATTTTGGTGCATTAATCTCTTATTACTCTCTTATGTTCTTTTTCCTTTAACAATTTTTCTAATGTGGTGTTTAGATTTTATTATTTTAACATAAGATAACAGCTCATCTTTTATCATTTGTCACAACTTTATTAGTTGTTAAAATATTGATTATGTCTAAAATTGTGAATGAAAAAAACTAGTGATTATCATTCACAATCAATTGGTCTAACGAGATGAGATGTTAAGTCATTTAAGCAAAGTCAAAGATTCAAATTCTAGCACTGTGGATGAAAAAAACTACGTTGAGAGGGTCACTCCCATATTAGGCCTATACAAAACCCGGTCCGAATTTATCGGCTAATGAGTCGAATACCAATTAACAAAAAAAATATTGTCAAATTAAAATACCGAACAAATAATCTTATATTCCGGTCAAATGTATCAAACAAAAATAATGGAACATACCCTTACGAAGACAATGATGCCAACAAAAGACGGAATCAAAATTAGGATCTTTCCAAACAAAGAGATGAGGCATTATTCCTCATTTTTTACCTTCTTTGATTTACCTTCGTGAGAATGATCCAATGACCCAGTTGATTCGTGGGCATTTCTATGCTTTGAAGACCCTGACATTGGAGTTGTCTCCTGACTCTGTGTTGGTTGGTTCATGGATCCTATAGATTCGTTACCGTGCTTTCTTTTAGAAGGCTTCGACAGTTCCTTGATTCCCGAGACGGTACTTTTCTGTCGACTACCATGTGTGCTGACGCTACGCCCCAATGACTGTGAACTTCTCCCTTTACTTTGCATCGGAGTTGCAAAGGAATCAGTCATTCCAGAGGATCTTTGATGTATCAGTTTCTTTTCGGAATTGAGCTTTTCGTATTCTTCGGGAGTCGTATAATGTACAAGGGAAACTCGTCGTGAAATCTTCCCGACTATCAAGAAAGAAATCAAAATCAGGGGAAATGAACAAATTTATTTGCAATACAGAACTAAATTCGAACAGTTTAGTTAGTAATTACTATGATCACAACCAAGGAACCAGACAGTTACCGAAACATTCAGGACACAAGTGATGAATATCAAATCGTGCCCAACTAAATTACTCAATTTCTAAAATATAGACGAAAAAGATCACAGAAGATTCACAGATCCGTGTGGTAGAGGTTTATTTTGTGAAACTGAGCAAATGATCAGCGACGAACAGCGAAGAATAAATGTAATGCAAACAAGTGCAAGATCTATGCACGGAATCTATAATGTGACCATTCTCAAATCAATGCCTTTTAGTTATATTATATCAAGCCATTTCAACATATTAACAGCCTTGTAAAATAGAGTGAATAAAACCGTTTAGATGTGTAACAATGTCTTAATGCGTTAAAGAACCAGTTTGATGGCTAATAATAGGATGAAAATTCGATCTATCCTAACAGGCAGACATGAATACCAGAGCGGGTTTGGCAGAGTATAGCAATTGAATCCAAGCGTCCAATTCAAAGGAAAAACAAATTGCATTAAGTGTCCGGACGATACAGAAACATAAAAGAACAATTAACCAAATTATGATCGAGAAATATAAACAATCACCTTTGCACCGGGAGGTCCATACAACCCTTTGTTCTTTGATTTTTAAAAAGACTTTGTTTCACTGACAGTATATTTCCATTTAACAATTGATTTTCGAACTTAGAAAAGCTGAGAAGTTAACAATGCAGGCACTAAAACAATAAAAAAAATGTAAGACTTGATACCGATTTTAGACTCCGATTCAGAGGATACGATAACTGTTAGATCAGGCTGTTTAGATGCACTGCTAACAAGATCATAATCTTTTCCTGCCACATTTAAGCAAATAGTAAACAGATCAGAACTAGCTTTTTTATATCAAAACGTCAATGTAAAAAATTCAACTGGAAAATGTAGAAAATTATATAGTTCAGACTCTATAACAAAACTAAACTAAGATCCATATAAGATTGAATACCAGTAGAATCTGTAAAACTGCCTATTTTTCCATCCGAATCGAGCTGAAGAGTGACTAGTTCGCCATTAATTTCAGGACGCTGCAACAACCAAAAACGTAACAAAATACAAACATTAAAAATTCCTAACTAAGTTCAAATTAATAATAACAGAAAAAAGTATCACAGAGCATAAAGGAATTTTATTAAAAAAATAACGAAATATGTACTTGGTGAAGAGGCCATTGAATAAGGAAAAGCTCCGTAGAGTCCGATAGCGTAAGATCGACGAGTTGCTGAGAAGAATCTTCTTCGAAATCTGGCGTAGGTCTATAAGCGTTTCGTTCAGAATTCATGCTTTCAACAAAGCTGAATTCAAAAAAAATCTCAAACAATCAACACTCTAAATCTAAAAATAAGAGGGGAAAATGAGAGAATAAATCGTAAACAATAACAAAAAAGAGCTAACCCAAAGGGGTGATAAAGGTTTAGGGTTTAATAGATGGAGGGACTAGGGAGGGAAGTTGGACTGGGAATAAACAATAATCTGACGGCTGAAATTAGTTACGAATATATTAACAAATTTAGAATGTTAATGGGTTAAGTGGGTTATTCACCTGACCTTTAATAAATTAATCATGAGATAATAAAATATTTTTTCTTTAACTCAATTAACATTATTATTATTAACGGCTAAAAAAAAGCTAGTGTCCCTTTTTTGACATAATAGTATTTTATGTCTTTTTAGCTTAAATATTAATCAAATAAAACTTTTTTTCCTCCTGAACTTTAGATTTAAAGGCTTAAAAGAATCCAAATAAAACTTTGGCTCAATTAACAATATTTGATCCTAACTCTTTTTTTTTTTACCAAAAAAAAAATGTATTCATATAATAAAATCGACAATACATAAGGGGCACGAGATAAAAACCCGAAAGCAAACATGACCCAAAATGGCCAGAACAAAAAGGCCCAAAGCAGGAAGAAACTGAACTGCCACCAAACAGAAGAAACAGAGAAAAGAAAAGGTCGTCACAGACCACTCAGACATCAAAATCAACTCCGGAAAGATGGAGACTTGATCCGGAAAAACTCATCGGTAAGAGATAACATCACAAACCCGTAGGTTAACAATTCGCTTCACCGGAGGATCAATATCAAAACCAACAAAGACGATTGATGGACAAGGCAGCAACTCTCTATGCGAGGGTCAAAACGGCCAAAGAGCGACCTTTATCGAAATCCTCTTCGGGAAGAAGGGCCAGGATCGTCAACAGAAAGACCCTTGACAGTGGTAAACGGAAGAACGATGAAGCAGGGGCAAGAATGGAGCAAACAAACATACGGGGAGGGAGAACCAAGATAGGACAAACGGCTTCTGTCCCTGAAAGAAAACCATTTCAATAAAAATATCATTACATAAAATTACCGGAATAAAAATGATACATTCATCGATATTCGATACAATACTAAGAGGAAGAGAAAAAGTATATTAACATGTTGCTGAAAGGTTAAATCAAGAACAAAAAATCAATGACCAGTTAGTGAGTCTCTCCATATAATTATTAGCCGTAGAACAATCAAAATATCAAAAGATTCTGGCATTTCACGAGCACAGAAATATAGCCCAACGAGAGTGAACTTGAAGCCACCCTCAATTCAGACAATCTCACCTGAAAATTGCCAAAATATATTGTACAGAAACAAAGCCGTCTATCTCTTTTTAATCTAAATATATTTCAATCCAGAGATATATTGCTGTCTAGATATTATATACTGGGCCACGGAATAAATAATGCCTAACAATCCCAACACCCTAATCTTAACCAAATCAGATATTACGATGGACGGCAGATTGAGAGGCAGTGTTAGCAGCGGCGTCGAATCTGTCGTCTTTGAGTGAGTCCAGACAAATCGGTTGAATAGGATGTGGTTTGGGAATGTAAGGATCAGGAGGGCTATATTCTTGACCGCGATGAACCAACTGGGACCTCCGATTTCCATGCCCCACCCAGCATTTCCGTGCCAGACATCTTCCTATATGCTGTATAATGAGGTTATGCCCAAATAGACTGATATGGCCACTGTAACGGGGAAATACTCTGTTTATCTCCGAATCCGGCAACGAAATCAGAGTCCTGGTTGAGCAGCAGTAATATAGGAGCCAGGAAGAATATTGCCTGATTTGAGCCACCGGTGAGAATAACGTTTAGAATCAGGCATATAGCAAAGCACATCACGGTAGCAACATTGCCGACGGCGGGCATCCATGCCCCTTCAGCAGCCATCCGTTTAATTGTGAAGCTTGACACAGAAGAGGCACGGCGCTGTTGCATGAATCTCATTCGTGGAGGGAAACCCACAGAATTGCCTTGACCAGACTGATTATGTCTAACTGGGCCCCTATCGAGAGTCTTTTCCCGAATAAGTGATGCTAGTTCGTATTTTATTTCCAAAGCTATAAGCATAAAGATTGCTGCATACAGACCAAGACCAAGAAGAGATGTCCTGGCCCCCTCAACAGCCATAAAGATTGCTGCATACAGACCAAGACCAAGAAGAGATGTCCTGGCCCCCTCAACAGCCAGTAGAGTTGTAAGATTCCTCTCGTCATCTCCAGTGCCATCAAATTCGTTTTCTGCAAGGAAGCTTTTAATTCTCACTTGACCTTCCAATAGGTAAGTCACGGGAAATAGAGCAACAAGGGAGGCAAACACCCATGGTAGGAGCTTCGTGCTGGAAGCAGACGGAAAATGGGTGAAGACCACAAAAACAGATGCACAGACCATTGTTACAATGATGAGGAGATGAAGGACAGCAGCCTGCAGGAAAAACTCAGCAGATACGTAAACACCGAGAGCAACACCCATGGCAATTGCATAAAACGCTCTCAACTCCACAATATATTTAACGGGTATGACGGATGTAGCAGAAGCTAAGGTGAGAAGAATTGCCAATATAAGTAGCCAAGAAGGCCAAGTTGGTTTTGACGCCATAAAGCCATATATGGAAATATCATCAGCAGATTCGCGTGCAGCTCTGATTATCTCAGACCGGTAAGTCCATGATATTGGAATTGGTGGTTGCATTAGGATAAACAGGAGACCTGTTGCCACCACTAGTAGAATGCATCTCTTTGCAGACTGCGTAAACAAGAATAGAATATAATCAATATACTACATTTTCTGTGAAGAGACAATACTTTGTCATACATTATTTAATACAATTGAAGCACAAAACAGCCATAATTTCTTATTCATGTTCAAGAATCATCAAGCACTAAATCAACTATGATATTCAACTCAACAAGATAACACCATATGTCAGATAGTTTAATTTCTTTCCCTGCTCAATATTGGTTAGAATCTTGTTCTTTTAAAGTTTTAGGAGGATTGAAGGTATTAGAAGCATGATTGAACGTTAAACAATTCCCTTTCTAATCAAATAAAACAAGATATTTTTTTTCAATGGATAACAACATAATAAGGATATTTCACAACATAATAAAATAAGAGATACATGGCAAAACAACAAAATGTATCCATACCATGACATGAGAGAAATGCAGAGCAACTATGGGTACACAAGCCACCCCTGTCAAAAGGATACAAAATCCTAGAAGTAAACCATCTGATGGAGGTCTACCATGCCACCATTGTAATGCTTCAAAAATTGTTTCGTGGCAAAACCATACTGATAATGTGTGAAATGTGAGTTATCCGAGAGAAATTTTAGTGTTTGTAAATAATGTAGTAATTATCCTACTTAAAGTTTATCTCCCTAATAGATTAGATTTTATCCTTAGTAGGACTCCTTATTGTAGTTAGAGTCTATCAACTTAGTAGATTAGAACTAGAAGTTATCTTAAGAAGGTCTTCTTAATGTACTAAAAGACCTAGAGCCTATAAAAGTGTGTATCGAGAGATGTAAATTATTTTTTATTGAGCAATAGAAAAAACAAAAATAGTTTTTCCGCATTCATCAACATGGTATCGAGCGGTTATTCGATCCTAATAGCAAATTTGTGGCGATTTCTTTGGCTTTCGGTCGATGCCCTATTTTACTCAATTTCTTCTTCTCCAATGATCAAATGTTTTTTTGCAAAGATCGATCATTCCAAGGATAAATCTTTAAATGGAAACCTACAAAGATAGAGCCATCATACCCTACTTGCCGCACCAAAGTTTAATTACACAGTGCAGGAAATTTGGCTATGGTGAAAAACTGCAGTAATATAGATGTTTTCCGATCGCTCTTTGTTTCTATAATTTAAGCAAATTGGATTATTGATTCGGGGCCTCCGACCACATGAGTAATAGGGCTTTATTCTCTGCTTTTAAAAAGTCTTCTTCTTAGATGGTTCTCTATCTCCCATCAAAAACTAATTTCGTTAGATGGTAATTTGATCCTTAGGATGTGTTATTTGTCCCCGACCTCGCATGCAACTTGATAATTGAGCAAAATTTCTAAAGACTTGAATGCTCCTTAAGGTTTTCGATTCTACATGTTTTTTGCAGTAGCCTTTGGATTCGAGGAAAATAAAAGTGCTAGCTTGCAACATGGTCTTTATATCCTTCATGGAAAATATCCATCTTCTATTTCAAATTCTCCTTCTTGCTTTACTTATTAGGACGATTAGATACTATAATGTTATGGCATTTTCGGTTAGGTCACCCCAATTTTCACTATCTTAGAAAAATGTTTCTGATTTGTTTGTTAATAAAGATCCAAATTCTTTTAAATGCCATATCTGTCCACTTGCAAAACAAACCAAATCTTTATATTCACTACCATCTGTTCATAAACCCTCTAAACCATTCACACTCATTCATAGTGATGTTTGGGGGTGAAGAATATTACTGAGGAGTAGGTGGTTTGTGACTTTTATTGATGACCATAGCGGACTTACTTGGACCTACCTTCTTAAAGAAAAAAAATCTGACGTTGTTTCTATTTTTGCAAGGTTTTATGAAATGGTGGTTACTCGGTTTGATAGCAAAATAAAAATGTTTCATTTGAGAGTTTTTTTGTTTTAGGAGATTTTTTCGGAAAAGGTATAATACATCTTAGTTCTTGTGTAGATACCCCACAACAAAATGGGATTGAGAACGTAAAAATAGGCATTTATTAGAGGTTACCCGAGCCTTATTATTCAACCATCTTTGTTCCAAAATATTTGTGAAGCCTTATTAACGGCTACATATCTTATAAATAGAATGCCTAGCAAAGTCTTGCATTTTAACTCCTAGAGATGTTTTCTTGGAAAATTATCCTACTTTTAAACCTATGTCATCTAATCTTCCCTTAAAGACGTTTGGGTGTCTTGTTTTTCTAAAATCCACAAATCCTTCAAGTTCCAAACTAGATCCTAGGGCTTTGCAAGTGTGTTTTTGTTGGATATTCTTCACTTAAGAAGGGCTACAAATGTTATCAGTAAGTTTTTTGTCTCTTTGATCTCACTTTTTTTGAACAGTACCTTATTTTTCTAAGATGAAAATCAGGGGAGTGTTGGGATAATTTCGATCTCCTGGTTCCTTCTTTTCACCTTCTTTACCTATAGCTCCTTTGTGAAGCCTGTAATTTTTTCCACCTGTTTTAACACTACACCTCTACGCACTTCACCTAATATTACTCCTATCGCTCCTCATTATTCACCTAAATCAACTGCTCATTCACCCACTAGCCAATTCTGTGTATATACCGAAAAAAGAAAGCCATTCAGAGACTGTGTTGTAATCGACACTGCCGAGAATTGGACTTTAGTGTACCTGTGAGGATAAAGGAGGTAATGATGTTGAAATTTCTCCTCATTTACTTGAAGAAATTACGCCTATTGCTAAAAGGAAAGGGGTAAGACAAGTGTATAAAGCATCCTATTCAGAGATATGTTGCCTTCGATGCCCTCTTTTAAAGCTTTTAAACTTGTCTAGATTATTCCCAAGACTATTGAAGAAGCCTTAAGAGACTCCAAGTGGAAGAAAGTGTTGAGGAGGAGACACTAGAAAAAATGGCACTTGGACCATAACCGATCTTCCACAAGGCCTGGGATGCAAATGGGTGTTTGCTATCAAATTTCGGATGGGAGTGTGCACGGTACAAAGCAAGATTGGTGGCCAAGGGTTTTTACGGACCTTTGGAATAGACTATAAGGAAACTTTTTTTTGCTAAAGTCTGTTGAAACTATGAAACTTCATCAACTTGACATTAAGAATGCATTTCTTAATGGGAAACTAGAAGAAGAAGTTTTATGAAGATTGTTTAGAGTCCAAGAGAATAGGCGAGAAAGTTTGCAAAAGTCGGGAGATCACTTTTGGGTTAAAGCAATCACCAAGAGCCTGGTTTGATAGGTTCACTATAATTCGGAAAATGGATACAAACAGTCTCTAGCAGATCATACCTTGTTTTCTAAGGTAACTCCCAAAAACAGAAAAGTTCTTTTTAGTATACGTGGATGACATTATTGTGACAGGAGATGATGAAGAAGAAATAAGCCACTTAAAATCTCTTTTGAATAAAGAATTTGAGATGAAGGACCTAGGAAAGCTTAGATATTTCCTAAAAAGTGGCTAGATCAAGCAAAGGTCAGTAATCAACCAAAGGAAGTATGTTCTTGACTTACTCACAGAGGCGGAATGTTGGGTGTAAACCAACCGATACTCCTATGGACACAGCCTAAAGTTTAGCAAAGATGGGTCTAGTCCAAAGCGGACAAGGGACTTTTTCGCAGATTAGTTGGAAAATTGATTTATCTATCCACGACCGGGCGGATATAACTTTCTTTGTGAATATCATCATCAAAGACATGACAAATCCGAGACAAGAGCATATGGAAGCGGCTACAGGATCTTGAGGTATCTAAAAGGACATGGTTTAATATTTAAAAAGACCCTTGATAAAAGCGGTCAAGGTTTATTCGGACTCAATTTGGGCAAGTGAGTTGGTGATAGATAAGGACAAGTGGTTCTTTGTTCTTTTGTGTGGGGTAATCTTGTGACTTGGAAGAGCAAAAAGCAAACCTGTTGTATCAAGGAGTAGTGTGACGAGAATCTGAGCTTTAGCTCTTGGAATTTGTGAAGGAATCGCTAATGAAGCTTCTAAAAGAGCTAGGCATGGTTCAAAACGAGAAGTTTGAAGTGTTTTGTGATAACCAATCTACAATTGAGATTGCAGAATCCAATTCAACATGACGGGACCAAGCATGTTGAGATCGATGTGACACTTTATTGCGTAAAAGCTTACAAGTGGAGTAGCTTTAACCTATGTTCCAACAGAAGAACAAGTGGCGGACATCCTTACTTAAAGCCCCGCCAAAAGCTCTCTTTGATAAGTTCTTATTCAAGTGGGACTATACAATGTATATTCTCTCGACTTGAGGGGGAGTGTGAGTTATCCGAGAGAAATTTTAGTGTTTGTAAATAATGTAGTAATTATCCTACTTAAAGTTTATCTCCCTAATAGATTAGATTTTATCCTTAGTAGGACTCCTTATTGTAGTTAGAGTCTATCAACTTAGTAGATTAGAACTAGAAGTTATCTTAAGAAGGTCTTCTTAATGTACTAAAAGACCTAGAGCCTATATAAGTGTGTATCGAGAGATGTAAATTATTTTTTATTGAGCAATAGCAGAAAAATTCTGCATTCTGTTTTTTCCTTTTAAGCAGAAACTTCAATTCTGTTTTTCTGCATTCATCAACATGAAAGGGGCCATGGTGGCCGGAGAAGATGAACGCCGGTGAACAATGAACAATACAATATAAAAGCTAGAATTTAATGATAGAACAAAAATAGTATTTTTAACAGAGAACAATGTGTTTCTCTGTATTTTCTCTTATTCTTCTTAATCAAATGTGTATGAGATAAGCCTTTAAATAGGCTGATACAGAGTTTCAGTATAATTAAAATTATACTTTTATATATAATTTAAATAATATTTATCCTTAATTTAAATAAGACTTCTAGTAAATCTAAACTACCGACTTAGAAATAAACTCTAATTACACATTAAATTACACTCTAACACTTCTTGTCAACTTACACTCCCCCTCAAGCTCTAACACTTCTCGGATAACTTACACTCCCCTCAAGCGGGTGACCAAGTGTAGTAGAGCACCAGCTTGGATCTTGGATGTGATGCCCTACTCATATTTATTTGATGTTTTTTAGGGAAAAAATCTCCTCTTTTTTGGGACCCATTGAGTTGAACAGCTAGGACATACTCATGTTATTCTTTGAACGGCCATTGTTGAAAATTTGCAAACGAAAACGCATCCTTCTTGAGATGTCTACCAACTTTACTATTGTTGTTGGTTTTGCACCCTCCTTAGATGTCTTCAGCTTTCCTCCACGGTGATGATCTTTTCAAAGTTTTTGTATCTTCTGAGATGTCTTCCACCTTTTTCTGTCATTCACGGACTAAGTAGCTGCTTCCATTCAACAATGATCACAGGAATCTACACTCCCCTCAAGCTGCTAGTTGCACAAACTAGAATTCCAGCTTGGATCTTTGATGTAGAATACCTTAAAAATATTATCTAGTTTTTAAGGCTAAACTAGAACCTCTTCTCCTATCTTTTATAATTGATGGCTGAGATAAAACTAGATAGTTTTTAAGGCTAAACTATAACCTTTCCATATCTTTTACAATGGATGGCTAAGATAGAACCAAATAGTTTTTAAGGCTAAACTATAACCTTTTCATATTTCTTTTTGATTGGCTAAGATATAACCATTAAATAGAGAACAAAATAACAAAATTAAACGAGTAGAAATTTCACCATAGATGTAAGATTCCAACGAGAGAGAAGTCAAGGAAAGAGTGTGGCCTAATGATAGCAGCGGAAAAGAAAAACGACGTGCAACTGAAAAATCAGATCGTCGATCTGTTTCAGATTAGAGATGACAGCAGTGGTGACGATATCAAGATCGTTTTTGGCTCTGATACCATGTGAGAAAGGGGCCATGGTGGCCGGAGAAGATGAACGTCGGTGAACAATGAACAATACAATATAAAAGCTAGAATTTAACGATAGAACAAAAATAGTATTTTTAACAGAGAACAATGTGTTTCTCTGTATTTTCTCTTATTCTTCTTAATCAAATGTGTATGAGATAAGCCTTTAAATAGGCTGATACAAAATTTCAGTATAACTAAAATTATACTTTTATATATAATTTAAATAATATTTATCCTTAATTTAAATAAGACTTCTACTAAATCTAAACTACTGACTTAGAAATAAACTCTAATTACACATTAAATTAAACTCTAACACTTCTCGGATAACTTACATAATGCAACCACAGCAACATGTGCATAGCCTTGCCAGGCTTTCATCTTCGATGTTGTTCTTGACTTATCCCTTCAAAGTTTATAAAGTAAACAAAAAGAAAAAGTGGGGGGAATACACACCATTTCAATTTAAGAATTAGATAGAGTGAGACATAAAGTGTTTACCTGTAAAGAAGCAATGGAGGTGAAATAGCCAATAAAAGGATAGCTGACACCCACACAACAAATTTTGACGTAAGAAACAACATAGACATCTTTGAGGAATAAAGGCAAGTCAAAATCCAAACTGCTTTGGGTCCAATTCGATGATCCACAGATAGTCGTCGCACAAGCGCAAATCCAATCATTGTTGTCAGGATGACCGTGTAGCTTGGATATATTACATCATCATCCAATCCATAATAGTATATGAGTAACTGAAAAATCGATTCTCAATATAGCATAGTAGCAATGCATGGCTGATCAAACTGGCTTCAGTCAAAAAATGAAGTTTTGACAGAAGTGCTAAACCTGGAATAGCAATGGCTAGAACAACACCGGCAACAATAAGCTTACAAAAGGATTTCAGGGGCATGCCTGCCAACCATATATTTAAGTCCCAGAAATTGTGCATCACAAACCACATGAGCATCAAGCTCCCAAGCACAAAGAAGGTGAAATACGATGAGAGGCTCTTCTTTGTAAAGAAACGAGCTAAGTAAAAGCCAGCAACTGAAGGTAATGGAATAAACAGCAAAACAAAGTAAATAGCACTAAAACTTCTAAACATTAAAATAAGAATTCCTTTCTTTTTCTGTATTTTTTGATAAAATTAATTACATAACAGCACAAGCTAAGAATAGCAATTATCAAAGAGAGATTCGAATGTTTGCAATAAACACAACATGCAACAGTAATGATACATTTTTAATTTGAGCAGCATAGTTTGATCAATCTGTAAAATCAAATACGATTTTTAGGGGAGGAAGAAGAAGGAAGATCCCAAAGCATAGCCAATTCTGCTATCCCCTACCTTGCAAATGACTAGTTCAAGTCTAAATAGGATAAAACAATCAGGTAACAAGAAGCTAGCTTTTGTCAACCATCCTTGAAGTATATAGAACTAAATAAAATTTGGGCATGCTCTTTGCAACTATAACCAAAAGAAGAAGCCAACTTCATCTTCAATATCAGCTATTTTGCCTCACAATTAATGAAACAAGAACCAAGGTTTAAGGAGTAAGTGAGTAACCATTCTATAACCAAATCCAAGCTACCTTTCTCAGTGCGATTAACTCCAGCCTTGGAAAATCTAGTAGAATTAGTAATCGCTAACTTTGAACTTTATTATCTTCTCATGCAAAGTAAAGTTCTACAGTAGAGTTTCTAAATTCCAACTTCCACAAGGACGTGCACAGACAGCATAACGTGTTCAATATCGAATGCTATTTTTCAACTTGTTATGCTTGTGTAAGTACACTTTAGGAGACAACATACCGAGTGAAACATGAGCGGGGGGCAAAACAAGTCAAGAATAAAAACAAAATAATTACCTTACGTCATGATTGTGCATAGAACAGATATTAAGTTGATTCGTTTCAAGTAAGGCAACAAAAGAAACAAACGTACCAGTATTGAAAATCCAACCACAACTGCCCCATCAGCACTGACAACAACAGCCAAAGAAGTGAAGGCCAATAAGCTAAACGCGTCAGATACCATTCCCAGTGCATAAAAACCAGCTCCAGCAGCTCCTCCAAGCATGGTAGTGGTAACAAGCAGATAATTTAGTGGAGGTGGCACCTGAATGTACCTCCCAAACGAACGAAACACAACTCTAATCTCAAGGCAAATCACAACAACAATCAATGCAATTGCACCGTTGATCAACTGTATGCTACGCAGCTGGAGGGGACTTTTCGTGACCCACCACAATGCTCCTTTTGTTGAAGCATACAATTGGAAGAAGAAAGGAATAAAGAAGAGAAGAAACAAATCACTGATGGAAGCAGCAGACGAGAACATCACATAGTAATGCGAAGCGATATGGAAAAGGAGAGGAAAAAACAATAAATTCAAAGTATAGAGACAACTCTCGAGTGGACCAAGAATCAAATTATCATCAGGAACTTCACCGCCGTGGTACTTCACTTCTTGTTTGGTTTTAAACGAATAAGCTCTAGGAATCGCAAAAACCCAATAGAAAACGCAATTGAAAGACATCAGATAGTAAGAAGCATTGTTCATACCAACAGCAGAGACGGTAGCCCAGGTAAAGATCGTAGAAGCAGCAAAAGGAACACAAGCAAAGAGGAGCCGCTCCAAAGCCAGAACAATCGAAGGGTTTTCAATCTGAATCCACTTGAACTGAAGCGAAGCCCAAGCGCCGATGAGGAAATTCGTCTCGGCGCAAAGAAAAGCCGCGAGGATAGAGAGGGGAACCGAGTTCAAGGTATAGTAAAGCGAAGCACTGAAGAAGAAAGCGATCTGAGCTGCGATGAGAGAGAGCCAAACACCGAAGAAAGCGCCGGATTTGAAATTGAGAGAATCGACGATGTAAGCGATCATGAGCCCCAATGTCAGTGTCGCGACGACGGGGGTGCCGCCAAGGTCGACGAGTAAGGCGGCGCATGGGACAAGGGCAATGGCGAGGCGGGCGTTGTGGGCGCAAGAGGAAGGGGAGAAACGGGAGTGCTTGAGGGATCGAGAGGAGGAAGAGGAGGGGAAGCTGGATTTGGACTTGAGGTTAGGGACAGGGTTTGGGTCGGGATCGTCCGAGGAGGAGGAAGGGTTGTTGGTGAAGGAGGAGAAAGAAGGGGCGCTGATCGACGACGAGATGTAGACATTTTAAGGGAAATAAGATTTAGAAACAATAAAGTTTTGGTCAAATTCTGATATTAGTCTCTATATTATATATGAATCAGATTGAATCCGTTGCTGCAGGGATTCTTGATTAGTTCACTCGTTAAAAAAATCATATCATAAAATTATACTATAAAATTTTCAAAATCAACCGATAATCGTAATGACAATATTAAATTGACCCAGAACTGCAGTAGGTGGTAAATAATATATTGTTCTTTAATTAGATATATGTCCACTAGATGCCATTGAAGTAAAAAAATCTAAGGTGTATGGCACATGGCCACAGTACACATTTCAAGGCCACAATATTATATTCTTTGTAGTCCAATGTATAGCACATGGCGGCAGACAAAGATTTCGGAATTTTCAATGACATGGACTAATTGCCTTGCTTGTTCAACCACTTCTTCCGTTTTGCTTGCTTGTTCTTCATTTCTGTCCAAACCTTCTTTCTCCTAATCCCACCATGGCTTTCATTGGAGAGGCTGCTCTTTCTAAGATTTTTGATCTGTTGCTTGGCAAGTCCATCGATGCTGCTCTCAACTTTGTTGCTGATCACAAGCAAGTCTACGACCAGCTCATGGAGTGGAAATCCATACTGCCCGATATCAAAGCTGTGCTGAACCATGCGGAGGAGAAGCAGATCAAGGACGAGGGTGTGAAGTGTTGGTTGGATGATCTCCAAGACTTGGCCTACGATGCGGAGGACATCTTGGACGAGTTTGCTTATGAAGAGTTACGTCTCAAGCTCCAAAAAGCTCAAGTTCAACCCAGCACTAGTAAGGTACGGAAACTCCTTCCTTCCTGCTGTACTGATAGTAATTTCACTCCATCCTCGTTTCAATTTAAAAATGCCATGATTCCCAAGATGAAAGAGATCACTGCTAGACTCAACAGTCTGTCTACACGAAGAAGTAGTTTGGGGTTGAGTGAGATCTTGCCTCAAGCTGCAAGCTCCGGGAGAAAGAAACCGGCCAGGCTGCAACCTACTTCCGTGATGGATGGAACTGTGGAGTATGTTGGTAGAGAAAACGAGAAGCGAGAAATGCCTGATTTGCTCAAAACAAATAACTCCAATGGAGTTTCAGTCCTTTCCATCGTTGGCATGGGAGGGATAGGGAAAACAACTCTTGCTCAGCTTGTTTACAATGATGCCAGCGTAGAGGAGTCTTTTGATCACAAGGCCTGGGTATGTGTTTCGGATGACTTTGATGCTGTTAAACTAAGCAATTCAATTTTACAGTCCGTCGATCCTTCCTCATCTGATCAGAATGACTTGAATTTACTTCAAGTCAAGTTGAAGGAGAAATTATATGAAAAAAGATTCATGCTCGTCATAGATGACCTTTGGAATGAGAGTTATGATGATTGGACAATCTTACGGTCTCCATTTGGAGCAATGTCCAAGATTATTGTAACTACTAGTCTTCAAAAGGTTTCATCTGTTGTGAATCCGAAGAAAGTTTTTCACCTAGATAAATTATCACAGAATGATTGTTTGTCCATCTTTACTCAGCATGCATTTGGAGCAAGAAATTTCGATGGCCATCTCCAATTTAAACAAGTTGGAGAGAACATAGTGAGAAGGTGTAACGGCTTACCTTTAGCAGCAAAAGCCATTGGAAGCTTCTTACGTACAACTAAGAACCTTGATGATTGGGAAAGAATATATGAGAGCGAGATATGGGACTTTCCAGAAAATCAATGTGGCATAATTCCCGCGCTGCGATTAAGCTACTATCATCTTCCTTCTCATTTGAAACGTTGCTTCGCATACTGTTCCATATTTCCAAAAGATTACGAATTCGAAGAAGAAGACTTAATCTTGTTATGGAGTGCAGAAGGTTTCTTGGAACAAAAAGGTAAACGTCAAACTAAAGATCTTGGAAATCAATATTTTCATGAGCTAGTGTCAAGGTCATTTTTTCAGGTATCTAGTCAAGATAAATCTCGATTTGTCATGCATGACCTTATCAACGATTTGGGTCAATTAGTTGCAGGAGATATATGCTGCAGACTAGAGGACAATAAACAACAAATGTTTTCAAGTCGTTCTCGTCATTTGTCATATATTGGCGGCCAGTATGACACAGTGAAGATGTTTGAAGCATTCGATCAAGCAAAATCTTTGCATACTTTTCTACCGTTAAAGGAACATCATTGGCGGGATTATTATTTGACTAATGTTGTCTTGGTTGAATTATTGCCGAGACTTAGCTGCTTAAGGGTTCTTTCTTTATGCGGATATAAAATCACTGAATTGCCTGAATTTTTCGAAGATTTGAAACATCTACGCTACTTGAATCTTTCTCGTACTAGAGTCAAATGTTTACGGATACTTTATGTGCTCTTTACCATTTGGAAACTTTGTTATTAAAAGGGTGTCCCAGACTTCAAAAATTACCCTCGAATATGGAAAATCTTGTTAACTTGCATTATCTTGATATTAGAGGTGCAGGCTCAATAAAAAGATGCCTTTAGGAATTGGTAATCTAACCAATCTTCAAAGGTTGTCTTATTTTATTATAGGGGAAGGCAATGGACATCATATTGGAGAATTGAAGAATTTGTCAAACATCAGAGGTGATTTTTGTTTTATGGGGTTAGAGAATGTTAATGGTCAAGATGCAAGGGAAGTCAGGTTGAATGAGAAATCGGGGATCAATCAGTTGGTACTACAATGGAGTAGAGACTTTAAGAAACCTACAAGGAAAAATGAAGTTGAAGAACGAGTGTTATACTCACTTTGTCCTGGGAAAAAGCTTGAGCAAGTCGTGATTGAGAATTTCGGAGGTGCAAAATTCCCCACTTGGATGGCAGATTCTTCCTTGAGGAACTTGTCATCATTGAAGCTACATGGTTGCAAAAACTGCAAATCGCTACTACCGATTGGAAGGTTGGCATCGTTAAAAGGTCTTTCAATTAGTGGTTTGGACGAGGTGCACAAGATTGGTGCTGAGTTCTTTGGAGAAGATCAATCAAATGCATTTGCATCCTTAGAGACTTTGTCATTTGAGAGTCTACCAAAGTGGGAGGAGTGGGACGCTTGTGAAGGTGATGAGCAAGTTTCGAGGTTTCCCAACCTTGGTGAGCTTTCGATCAGAGCATGTCCTCAATTGTTGGGAAGGTTGCCAATCCGTCTTCAATCCTTGCAGAGACTTGAAATCAAAGAGTGCAGGAGATTGGTAGTTTCAATCTCAAGTTATCCATCACTGCGTGAATTAAGTGTGGAAGGGTGTGAAGAATTGGTGGATGGATGCTCATCTTCACCGGTGGGGGAGGTTGCCTGTTTGCTAAGTGTGTCTCTTTCAAGCATTTCAAAGTTTAGTATTCCAGCAGAGAGGAGAATGTTGAGGTTTGCAAACTCCAAAGATTTTAGAACTCGTGATTTCAGCATACTACCAAAAGTGTCGCATGCTTTCACATACCTTACAAGAATGAGTCTAGCAAACTGTGAAGGTTTGGTTTGTTTTGCAGAGCGTAACTTCCCCCCTGCTCTTAAAGAACTGAGGATTTGGGGTTGTGATAAATTGCAATATTTGTTTGATGAGAGTATGAGTAGCAACAGTCGTCTTCTTGAGCACTTGGAGATTAGTAGGTGTCATTCTCTAATATGGTTATCATCAAGGGGTGATATATGCAATCGGCTTCAACATCTCCAGATTCGGCAATGCCCAATGTTGAGCAACGTATTTTTAGATTCCAAATTACCCGCAATGCTTAAAAAGCTAGATATTTGGCGGTGTCCGGAGTTGGAATGCATAGCCCAAGACTTCCATGAAACCACTCATCTCGAAATGATTATAATTTGTGTAGCTCGAAATATTAAATGTTTACCACGAGGATTAGACAAGCTCAACCATCTCCAAGAGATCACTTTAAGGGGTTGTTCAAATCAGGTGGTTTGTTTCGAAGAAATTGGGTTGCCCATCACAGAGCTCAGTGTTTTCTCAGTTGTTAACTGTGAGAATATAGGAGCCCTTCCAAAGTGCATCAACAGCTTCACCTCCCTTCAGAGATTAGCAGTGTGGAACTGTGGGGCTGACATATCCTTTCCAGAGGAGGGTTTCCCTACCAACCTCACATCACTTGAAATCTCAGGCGCACCCAGAATGTATAGCTCACCTGTTGAATGGGGATTCCATAGACTTACCTCTCTTCAACGACTCTCCATCAGAAACATAAATGTGGTGTCGTTTCTAGATGAAAGGATAGAAATGACGCTGCCTCCTTCTCTCACCTCTATCCACATTACAAATTTCAAGAATCTGGAATTCATTTGCTTCAAAGCATTTCAAAACCTCACCTCTCTTGAGCTATTGGTTATCAATAATTGTCCGAAGCTCACATCTCTTCCGGAAAAAGACATGCTTCTCTCGCTTGGCTCACTGCATATCATCAACTGTCCGCTGCTAGAAGAAGAGTGCAGGAGAGTTAAAGGACGAGAATGGTCCAACATTTCCCACATACCTCATGTTCAAATTGATCATAAAAATTTCATACCGAGGGAAGTAGAATGAAAGTAAAGCTGCAAAATTTAGTTTTGATTTATCCACACTCAAACTCAATCCACAGGTGTGAAACCATTTTAGACATTGAGCGATTTCATAGCCATTTTCTTTACGGATATATCTGATTTTCCTGGGGAATAAGATGATAAATAATAGCTTATGTTATGTGACATTTGCAGGTGTTGAAGAAAGTGTTGTTTTCAAGAAAAGCAATGAACATATTCAACTGGTCGGCTTTAGACAAATAATGGTAACTGTGATATGTTGAGGCTAGCTGCTAGCATATTGATATTGCAGGTACTCACCCCTCTTAAATCTCCATTGATGATTCACAGATGCTAGGATATGCACTTTTGTTTCCCACATTTTAAGATGAATTATCTTTATAACTAGAATTTCTTGAATATTGATTTTATTTGGCACCAATACTCTTATACTTTAACAAATCTTTCAATATCATACATCTGCTTTCTGAATGTTCAATGTACTAAATTTGGTTGCACAACTCATGCTGTTAAACTCACGTACATAGAATCGGAGATGTTCCTGTCAAAAACATATTTGAATCTGACACTCACATCCTAGTCTGAATATGAATGGTACAGGTACAGCTCCATTATTGAAACCTTTTTTCTGGACAAATTACTCTTGCAGATGAACAGTGCAATATTCACAGAAAGAGTAGCCAAAGGAAGAAAAACTCAGTCTTTGTAAGCACAACTCTGCATCAGTCATTGTTGCAGGAAATGAACAATCTCAGCTCTCAGCCATGACCCATAGTTGCAGTGAGATTCAGGAAGCTATTCATGTATATATGAATATCTCAATGTAAATTTCTGGGGTTTAGTTATTTTCGGTTTGTATTATGTACATTTCATGAGTTATTCATGTTTGAATTCGATAATACATACATTGGTGAAATTTTTCCACGTCAAACAAGACTCGAGTTAATTGTTTATAAATATGAACGAATGTGGATAAAATTTAAGATCCATTATTGTTATGGTGATGACCCATTGAAGAACATGTCCATGTCTGCACTAGGACACTAGTAGACACTTGTGTCCTTTTTCACGGTACTAACGATATGTGGGCTAAATCATGCAAATAAATCTTTTCTTTAATTATTTATAAAATAACATTCATCTGATATAATTTATAGAAATAACACTCATTTACGTCACATAAGACAAAGCATACTACATGAGTTGTATCTTTTGGAAGCACGTCACAACAGCTACATCTTCTAAAAATGTGCTATGTGACACTAAAAGACCAAAAATGAAAAAGTAAATAAAATACAAGATTCAAAGTTGTAATTCAACTCAATATATTACACATGATATTAGCGTTAGTTTATATAAACGTAATTGGAGTGTTAATATTTATTTCTTATTGATATGAGATTAAGGAGTTAAAGAGTCCGTTTATACACTTTTTTATATAATATTTATATTTTAACTAATGAATTTTATATTGATAAGAAACAAATACTAACGCTTTAATTTCGTCCGTATAAACTAACGTCAATAACATACTGTAATTCATGGAATTGAATCACAACTTCAATTCTTGTAAGTTTTTTTTTCATTTTGGTCTTTCATTTCATTTTTTTTAATGTTAGGTAAGACAAATACATATCTTGATATATGTATTTTTGGAAGGTGCGATTTTTGAAGGGTTGGAGAGAAACTACCACTAAACTTGTCATTGGAGTTATTTTGTTGAATTGAAAACATTAATTCAACTTGGGGAAAGAGTATGTTTTGCGATAAGATTATATAAAATTTTCTAAACCAACCGATACTCGTAATGACAATATTAAATTGACGCAGCAATGCAGTAGGTTGATCAGACGTTAATGTTGTGGGAAATAATATATTGTTCTTTAATTAAATATAGATGCCATTAAAGTAAAAAATAAATAAAAAACAGGGTGTGTGGCACTTTGCCACAATAACATATTATTCTAGCCCAATGTATAACACAAGGCGACAAAGGATTGCCGGCAGACAAAAGAATTGGAATTTTGAATGACTTCAACAACTACCGCAGAATTCATCTCCATGTGCCAGAGTTGTCAAATTGACCCGAAAATCGAGATCAAAACTAATTTTACCTGATTTAATACTCGATATCAATCGAACGTGATAATTCAAATTTGATCGGGAATCCGAAATAAATCGAAATATTTTTAGTTGAACAGATATGGACCCAATTTGATTTTTAACCGAACCGAATAGACCTAAATCAATTTTCAAGCGAACCGAATGGACTCGAACCGATTTCATCCGAATCGAAAGTAACCCGAACCGAAGGAAACCAAAATAAAAAATATATATTAAAAGAAATAATAAAAGATTTGATGTGAATTGTTGCACAACTCACCAAAAAGTCAAATATATTAGCTTTATAAAGCCATATATGGGTTTAAAGAAATAATCCGGCCTGAAAACCCGACTGAAACATATCGATCTCCTATTGAACCAATCTTGACCCGATCCGAAATCAATCGACCCGATGTGACCCGATACCCGACCCGAATCATTATATACCCGAATTAAAATCGAATCAAGCCAAATCCGACCTAAACTATATCAAAACTGAATGTAGTCAAAACCAAATATGACCTAAACCAAAATAACTCAAACCAAACCCGATCCAAATGAACTATTTGCCGCATGCCATGTGCCGGTACCCACCGAAGTTACTGCCCAATTTCTACAGTTTTTACATGTGGGCCCCTTTCTCAAAAAAAATACATGTGGGCCCATTGAGGGTCCTAGTAGGCCTAGATGGTCTCTAATATTATAAATGAATTATAATAAGTGTATACTGCAGTTTTTGGAAAATCTTGAAAATCAGTATTTTCAAGAGCTAGTGTCAAGGTCATTTTTACAGATATCTAGTAGAGATAAATCTCGATTTGTCATGCATGACCTTATCAATGATTTGACTCAATTAGTCGCAGGATACATATGTTGCAGACTGAAGCACGATAAGCAACAAATGTTTTCAAATCGTTCTCGCCATTTGTCTTATATTGTTGGTCGGTATGACACAATGAAAATGTTTGAAGTATTTGATCAAGCAAATTCTTTGCGTACTTTTCTACCGTTAAAGCAATATCCTCCGTGGGGTCATTATTTGAGTAATGTTGCCTTGGTTGTATTATTTCCGAGACTTAGCTACTTAAGGGTGCTTTCTTTGTGTGGATATTGGATTATTGAGTTGCCTGATTTTTTGGAAAATTTGAAACATCTACGCTACTTGAATCTTTCTCATACTCGAATCAAATGTTTACCTAATTCTTTATGTACTTTTTACCATTTGAAAACTTTACTATTGAAGAGGTGTTCTAAGCTTAAAAAATTACCTTCGAAGACGAAAAATCTTGTTAACTTGCATATCTTAATGTCAGAGGTGCGAACTCAATAGAAAGGATGCCTTTAGGAGTTGGTAATCTAACCAATATTCAACAGTTATCTGATTTTGTTATTGGTGAATGTGATGGACACTGTATTGGAGAATTAAGAATAATTTGTCAAACCTTCGAGGTGATTTTTGTCTTTCGGGGTTGGAAAATGTCAATGGTTAAGATAAAAGGAAAGCCGGGTTGAATGAGAAATCATGGATCAATAGGTTGGTACTACAATGGAGTAGAGACATTGAGAAAGCTTGAGCAACTTGTCATCAAGAATTTCGGAGGTGCAAAATTCCCTGCTTGGATGGCAGATTCTTCCTTCAGGAATTTGTGGTCTTTGGAGCAACGCAACTGTAAAAATTGCAAACTACTACCAGCGATTGGAAGGTTGCCAAACTTAAAAGGTCTTTCAATTCGTGGTTTGGATGCGGTGCACAAGATTGGTGCCGAGTTCTTTGGAGAAAATCAATCAATTGCATTTGCCTCGTTAGAGACTTTGTCTTTTGAAAGTCTACCAAACTGAGAGGAGTGAGACGCTTGTGATGGTGATGAGCAAGTTTCGAAAATTTCCAGCCTTGGTGAGCTTTCAATCAGATCATGTCCTGAATTGTTAGGAAGGTTGCCAACCCGTCTTCAATCCTTACAGAGACTTGAAATCTATGGGTGCTGGAGATTGGTAGTTTCAATCTCAGATTTTCCATCGCTGCGAGAATTAAGCGTCGACCCGTGTGAAAGAATTGGTGGATGAATGTTCATCTTCATCTGTGAAGGAGGTTAGCTCTTTGCAAAGTGTCACTTTCATTGTAACACCCCGAACCCACCGGATCCAAAATGTTACATTCGGGTTAACTCTAATCCGTTCTATTAAAATTTGTTCAAATTTAAAATTTTAAATTTAGTCAAAAAAAATTAAACCATGACAGAAATATTTTCATAAATTTGTTCGAACTTAAAATTTCAAGTTTAGCCAAAAACGAAATAAATCTCAAGTTTAGCCCGGGATAACAAAGCATCGGGCAACCACATAGGTACTCATGATCACAAAATATCGAGTATTCACTATCGTATTTGGATTCACAAAACATCAAATACTCACATTCACAATTATACCCAAGATTATAAAGCATAGGATAATATCTCATAAATGTACATCCAGAATCACTAAGCATCGGGCCATGTTTCATAATTACACACTCGGGATCACTGAGCATATGGTACACATTTCAACCAAAAACTTCAGAATACATCTTTTATAATTCATCTATAACATCAGGGGACCATCTAAGCCCTATAGGACCCTCAAAGGGGCCCACATGCAAAAAGGACAGAAATAGGAACCTCAATTTTGGTAAAGAACGAGCGTCAAATTACGATATTTTAAAGCTGATGAAACTAACTTCGGTTTAAATGAAAAATATGTGCTTAAAGTATATCTTTTTGAATTTTAGGTATTTAAAGTTTTAAAAGTTATAATTTTAAGTGTTTAACTGTTAATGTGTATTAATTTTTTTAACCAATCAACGCTTAACACGTGGTATATTTTATTTTTTTTATTTTTAAATAAAAATACCAAATTCTTTTTGTTTTTCAAAAAAATCCTAAAATTTTGAAAATTTTACAAAGCAGTCTCCAAATTCCTAAAATTTTAACCGGTGTGCTCAGGGATGGCGATTGGCGGCAGAATTAGCAGCGATTTGGGGGTTTGGGTAATTTTAGGGATTTGGGGACTGTTTCGTAAAAATTGTAAGATTTTGGGATTTTTTTGGAAAACTAAAAGTTTTTATTTTTTATTCTTAAAAAATAAATTAAATATGCCACATGTCAAGCATTGATTGGTTAAAAAAATTAACATCCATTAACGGTCAGGCACCAAAAATTACATCTTTCAAAACTTTGGGCACCTATTTTTACAAAAAAAAAATACTTTAGGCACCTAAAGTTCAAAAAAGGCATACGTTGGGCACCTATTTTTCATTTAAATATGCCACACGTCAAGCATTGATTGATTAAAAAAATTTAACACCCATTAACAGTCATGAACCAAAAATTATAACTTTTAAAACTTTGGGCACCTATTTTTACAAAAAAATACATTAGGCACCTAAAGTTTAAAAAATGCATACTTTGGACACCTATTTTTCATTTAAGCCTTTTTGTAAAGTAGAAGGATAAATTCATAAAAGAATTTTAATTAAAGATGTTTTAATGGATATATATATATATATATCTATATTTCATTTTTGGGGATTTTTAGGCAAATATTGGTTTTTGGTTTAATAAATTGGGATATAAGGCACGCTGCCCTATAATCGGGGATCTACGGCAAAAACTATAGTGGATGGCGTCTTTTTGAATTTTTTAATATTTAAAATTGAAATTTCAATGAAGACGGCGTCTTCAGCCGAATTACGAAAATTGAGCCGCGAATCAGCAGCTGCAGTGAAAGTGGTCAGCCGTTGTTAGCCGAATAAACAAGACGTCATGGGCAGATGGCGTGCAGGTCTGGAAGATTCCTCTTAGGACGCCGTCTGCAGGTGGCGACATGAACCAATGACGTCATCTGCAGGTAGCGTAAGTATCTGGATATATATATATAGGAGCTGCCCAGGAATTTTTGTTATTTTGTTGTTCATTTCAAAAAAATCAAGTTTAAGAAGTTTTGGGTAGAGTTATTCAGTAAATTAAGAGAGTCAGTGGAGTGATCGACTATCACGATGGATTGTGACACCGAAAACGTTTATGGTCGTTGGGGAAAAATAGTTGATAATTTCAGCGAGGACGACGAAAATGTTATACCAGTGGCGGAAGATGATGATGTCGAGTTGCTTGATGCTGATGATGTTAGGACCGCTGCTGCTCATGGCCATGATCTTGATGTTGATGAAGATGTTTAGGCAGTAGCGTCTGCTAGATAGATTGGCTGATGAGCCATCGGTTTTGGGTTATGTTCAACCGAAGCCGCAACAACCAGAGCCCAATCTTCCAGCTTACGTGCCTCCAGTCCACATGTATGAGGTGGACTATATTGCAATGCGGGATCAAGAATATGAGGCACGTGTATTTTGTCATTCTTAAGCCTCAGCCTCAACCGACAGAGAGTTGAAACTCGGAGCTCAATTCGACACAAAGAAATATGCTCAGTTAGCAATTAAGGAGTACTGCGTCAGACGTCATATGCAATATTGCGTTGCTAAATCTGATAGCGGAACATATTGTGTAAGGTGCGTGAATTATAAGAGCAAATGTAACTGGAGGATAAGAGTTTCGTATATGAAACGGAAGAAGATGTGGGAGGTTAGAAGGTTCATTGATCAACATTTATGTATCATGACTTCAATCTCACAGGACCACATAAACCCTGACTCCGATTTGATATGCGCTTACACAAAATTGTTGGTTGAGAAGAATTCGAGGATCGCTATTGCAGCGTTGGTAGCATAGATCCGTGCACAGCTTGGATACATCTCATCTTACTATAAGGCGTGGATGGCGAAACAAAAGGCGATGGCATTAGTTTACGGCGATTGGGATAAATCATATAATGAGCTACCGGCTCTATTACGAGCAATGCAAGTATTTATCCCCAGAACTGTAGTGGAGTACGAAATGTTACCGGCGGTAACACTACAAGGTGAAGTAATTCCCGAAAAAAGAATATTCAGTAAGTTGTTCTGGGCATTCCAGTCGTGCATTGAAGGATTCGTATTCTGCAAACGTATGATTCAAATTAATGGTACATGGTTGTACGGGAAATACGGGCAAATATCTCTTTTTATAAGGAATTTGTTTGGTAAACTAAATACCTCACAATGTGGGTGCTTACACAATTAAGCTCACAAGAAAGAGTACAAAAGATTTACAATAAAAGCACTCTCTAGAATATGTACAAGAGAAAAGAATAAATTTATTTTTGGACTCAAATTCTATTGATCAACGTGCCTTGATATATTCTCTCTTACCATCTTCAAGTGTTCCAGCCTTCATTATATAGTTAGGAATGAGCTTGTGGCCGTTTGTGACTGTTAGGGTTCAATTGGAACCGTTGGGACTTTTCTTTCCCGCAATAATGCAGTTCTGGGCAGTGGTGTATCGTTACGCAAGTTACCCGTATCGATACGCCATTCTTGGAAACTAGCCGTTGAGCTCTTATCTGCCTTCTCATATCGGTACGCCTTGGAGCATATCGGTACGCCCTGCAATTAAAATAGCCCTTGGGAAATAGCCGTTAGGGGTGTTGAAATCAGGATCGGTACGCGTATAAGCGTATCGGTACAATCCTATCTGTATCGGTACGCCTAGGGGCGTATCGGTACGGTTTTTCAATTCTGGAATTTTCCTGTAGCAAAAACCCTCATCTATATCGATACGGGGTGTAACCGTATCGGTACGGACGTGTTGGAATTTGAAGTTTGGCTACTTAAAAACATTTAAAACACTTCCAAAACCTCTCAAAAACTTCTCAAACTTATTTTCAAGTTGTTTGAACTTAAAATCATTTTTTAGATGTTTCAATTTAGTCCAAAACTATTTTTTAATTGTTATATCAAAATGAATATCCTAACAAGAAGAGTGTTAACTGAGAGCTTTAATTACTTGCTTTAGAGATTGTTAGACAAAAAAATGACTGAATTAATCACTAGATTATAAAATGTAAAAAAGAAATCTTTGAAAGTAATTCAGTAAAAAAATTATAGTTTAGCGGGCAAACAATATTTTAATTTTTAAGTCTATAATTATTTGTTGTTCTTTTCTTCAAAGCCCTCTCCCAAAGAAATCCCTAAAAGTAAAACCCGATAACCCGAAAAGCAACCCTAATTACGATGTCGGATCCGAAAAACGACGCCGGAACCTCCCAGCCGAAGGCTCCGGCCAAGGATCCCAAGAAGAAAGAGGAGGAGGATCTGGTGAGTCGCCGTTCTGGATTTGAGTTTTTGTTGAAAGTTTTGATTTTTTCTAAATTAAGGTTTGTTTATTGCAATACGCAGTCGGAGGAGGATTTGGCTTTGAAGCAACAGTTGGAGTTATATGTCGAGAGAGTTCAAGATTCTGATCCTGGACTGCAGAAAGTAGCTCTTGAGAGCATGAGGTGAGTGAATCAAATTAGAGTTTTTTTTTTGCTTGGTTTTACAGTTAGTGGGAGTATCGATTGATCGGTTTAGTTGCAATGACTGAATACAGCTTAATTTTTTATGGTTTGATTTGATATCCTTTGTAGGCATGAAATCCGCACCTCAACGAGCTCAATGACTTCTGTTCCGAAGCCATTGAAGTTTCTCCGTCCTCATTATGGAACCCTAAAGGCTTTTTATGAGACAATGCCGGATTCCGATTTGAAGGTATTGGTTGTTTTTCTTTTCCATTGCATCTTTTACGAGTGTGATATATTTGAGCAAGCAGTGCAGGAAGGATGATCTAGATGGAGGCATTAGTTTCTATAGGGGTGCCGTGCATCGATTTTTGGATAAATAGGAATCTATATAAATGTTTGGGTTATTTTGGTTATTGCTTATTAATTAGGTTTAGGAAGAACCTATTGTTGTCTATATTCCGTCAGATTACAATTATCCATACTTTAAAAAATCAATCATTTCAGTTTGAAGTCTTCTCTTTCGTAGATATTTCCTTTTTCTTCATATATTCTGCATCTCTAAATTATTTTAACTCATTTACAGAAATACTTGTCTGATATCCTGTCTGTGTTGGCACTGACCATGTCTGCTGAGGGCGAACGGGTAACTCTCAAGTTTTTTAATTTTTTTAACACTATTAAATTTGGAATTACATATCTTTCATTTGTTCCTTTTTTTAATTCCCCATTTGTTTTAAGCTCTAGTTTTGATTTGACAATCCTACAGGAGAGTTTGAAGTACAGATTGCTGGGTTCAGAAGGTGACATTGGTTCATGGGGTCATGAATATGTGAGGTGAGCATTGCTAGACTTGATAACATACTGATCTACTCATTTTTCCTGGAAATTTTGTATTACCAGTTCTTTGTTAGCTATATCTGGTCAAACTCGTGAACAATTTTAGATTATGTTCATGCTTTAATTTGTATCTGTTGATATGTTAGTTCCATGTTCCACTATTGGGTTGGTGCTCACTTTATCATTTGTTGTCAGGAACTTGGCTGGAGAAATTTCACAAGAGTATATCAAGCGACAGGTTAGAAGTCTTAAGGAATCTTTGGACATATTATAGTTTCTATGAGTACAGCACTTTAGGATTCTCTGTAACAGTGAGAACTGAGTTAATCTGGTTTTGAATTGTTTTTCTTTTGATGCTAATACAGAGTGAAGAGGCTCCGATTGAAGATCTAATGGAGCTTGTGCAACAAATTGTTTCATTTCACACGAAGGTAACATAAGACAATTGATTTTTTGCTGAAGAATTTTCTTTAAAAAACTACATTGGTTTTCTGTTTCTAATACTTCTGTACTTTTGATGCAGCACAATGCTGAACCTGAAGCTGTTGATCTCTTGATGGAGGTACCACGCAACATTTTCTCTCTTAACATTTCTTTTTGTATTCCCTTCTCTTGTTATCGATCTTGAGACATGTGTTTTACGCCTAACTGCAGGTTGAGGATCTTGATCTTTTAGTTGAGCATGTTGATAAAACAAATTTTAAGAGAACTTGTCTATACCTCACTAGTGCTGCTAGGTATGGAGTTTAAAAGCTTTGGACTACTTGTTTATAGCTAACAATAATGTGTTGAAATTTATCATCTAAAATTGCTGAACTAAAATTTACAATTAAATGATTGATGATAGTTCCCTTGAGAAAGGATGTTGAGCTCTCTTGCTCTCACTGTGATGACATTCCATGCTGCAAATTTTTGCAGATACCTTCCTGGACCAGATGACATGTTAGTTTTGGATATTGCTTACACGATATATCTGAAATTTGAGGAATTCGCAAGTGCACTTCAAATTGCATTGTCCCTTGACAACATGCAGGTTTGTTTTCTATTATGTTCCTCTCCTTTCATGCCATGCGACATTGTTGAGAAACTGTCTTGGGATGTCAGTATGGAAATTATTTTCATATTTTTTTTGTTCCTAATAATTTATTGTGTGCTCTTGCAGCATGTGAGACAGGTGTTTACATCTTGTGATAATCTGCTAAAGAAGATGCAATTTTGCTATATTCTTGCTCGACATGTAAGTACACATTTGCTATATTGCTGCTGTAAATATTTGTTGCCAAGTTTGTTATTTGGTTTATATTTTCTTCGGATTCTGGACGCTTGTCCTCTCATTTTTTTTCATGGTCAAACTTGTGTATTGACAGCCTTAAATTTCTCTAGGCTTGTTAGTTTGTGGATCATGTATGCATGGAGTGAATGTGCATGTGTTTAATACATGTCATGTTCTGCTTTATTTATTTATTTATTTATTTATTCTTTGCAGGGAATAACTTTTGAGCTTGATGATGAGATGGTTGCAGATGACGACGACAGAGAGGTTTTACAAGATATTATCAACAATACTAAATTAAGTGAAAGTTATCTCACCCTTGCTAGTGATATCGAGGTTATGGAGCCTAAATCTCCAGAAGATATCTATAAGGTTTGGACTTCAAAACTTGCTAAATATTTTTGAGGTAGTAGTTAAGACCTGGTGCTGTATCAATAGTGTAGTGGCTGGCTGGGACCCATTCCCATTTTACTTTTGCCCTTTCCTAACTGGATGTGAAGTGCTTAAATTCATCTCAGCTTTTATAGTGAGCTTCTTTTTGACATTGCCCATGTTGGATAATTTTCTTCATGAAATTGACATCTTCCATGCTTGGGTTTTGCCAGGCTCACTTGCTTGATGGCCGTGCTAGTGCTGGTGCAAGCGTTGATTCAGCTAGACAGAACTTGGCTGCAACATTTGTCAATGCATTTGTTAATGCAGGCTTTGGCCAGGATAAGTTAATGACGGCACCAGCAGATTCTTCAATTGGTGGTTCAACTGGAAATTGGCTTTTCAAAAACAAAGAACATGGAAAGACCAGTGCTGCAGCTAGTCTGGTATGATCATCTATTAAATTTTACTCCAATGTGTGTATGCATAAGTTGGTATTCAATTTCTATTTGGAATCTATTTTAATATATCTTCACCTTCCCCATAACAGGGCATGATTCTATTGTGGGATGTTGACTCTGGGCTTGCTCAGATTGACAAGTATTTCCATAGTAATGATAACCATGTGATTGCTGGAGCATTACTAGGAGTTGGGATCGTCAATTGTGGTGTTAAGAATGATTGTGATCCTGTGAGTTTCATTTGTCCTCTGCATATCTTGGTTAATGCCCAGTGTATAATGCTTACCATATGTTTGTTTTATTTTCTTTTTTTAGGCACTTGCTCTTTTGAGTGAATACATAAGTAAAGAAGATTCTTCAGTCCGAATTGGTGCAATTATGGGTTTGGGAATTGCATATGCTGGTGCTCAAAATGTGCAGGTGTACATCTCTCTCTTTATCTCCTGTCAATGAACCTTGTAGTTCATGGTATTTGCAATTATATTATGTGTGATGAATGCTGGGTACATTTTCAATTTTTTATTGTATTCAGTGCTTAGTGTTTAGCTATAATGCAAATTTACCAATGGTAATCGACAGATCCGTAGCAGCTTGACTCCCATTCTTAATGATGCAAAAGCTCCCCTTGATGTGATAGCATTTACTGCTATTTCATTGGGTTTGATATATGTGGGGTCCTGCAATGAGGAGGTTGCACAGGCTATTATATTTGCTTTAATGGACCGAAGTGAGTCAGAATTGGGCGAGCCTCTCACTCGGCTTTTGCCTCTTGCTCTTGGTCTTTTATACCTGGGGAAGCAGGTAAATAACTTTTTTGGGCTTTTGGCATGTGGTTAATTACATGTTCTTTTGGTCTCTAAATTGTGTATCTTTTAATTCAGTTTGAGAAAGAGTAGTCTGATATATTTTTGCAACGTTTCATCCTGACTTGTTTTGCAAACACCTTAACAGGAAAGCGTGGAAGCCACTGCAGAGGTCTCAAAAACGTTTAATGAAAAAATAAGAAAATATTGTGATATGACACTACTTTCTTGTGCTTACGCTGGAACTGGGAATGTTCTAAAGGTAAGCTCTTGATTCAAAAATATGCTTGTGCAAATTCAAATTGGCATGTATATTAGCTAAACCTTTTCATATGCAGGTCCAAAACCTTCTAGGTCATTGTGCTCAGCATCTTGAAAAGGGTGAAACCCACCAGGGTCCGGCTGTGCTTGGAATCGCCATGGTAGCAATGGCTGAAGAATTGGGCCTTGAGATGTCAATTCGTTCACTAGAGCATCTTTTGCAGTATGGTGAGCAGAATATCCGACGGGCAGTTCCATTGGCTCTTGGTCTTCTTTGTATATCAAACCCAAAGGTAAATTATTCTCATTAAATGTTGCTGAACATCATAGTTTGGTCATTTTCAAGGGAACTTTCTGGTTGAGGATTTAAAGGCACCACTTTTTCATCATAGCAAATGAGCTACATGGTATTTAATTGATCTATATGGCATGGTGAACTGAAATTGAGAAGCTGACTAAAATTAATATCAACTTGTTTCTTCTCAATTTGTACGGCCCTGTTCCTAAACCAAAGATTTTTAAGATTGAGAAATATCTGTTAAGAAAGCTGCAGAGTTAGGCTTGCAATACTTTTTTATCTCTTTCTTGTTATCTCATTTGTTGCACATTTATATTATCCAGGTTAATGTGATGGACACTTTAAGCAGGCTGAGTCATGATTCAGATTCAGAAGTTGCTATGGTAAGATGATTTGAACAAAGGGTGTTTCTTCTTCTTCTTTTGTCGTTTTTACCATCAGCTTGACTCAATTGTTTGTATGCATGCCACAGGCTGCAGTTATCTCCTTGGGTTTAATAGGTGCTGGAACCAATAATGCTCGCATAGCTGGCATGCTTCGCAATCTTTCAAGTTATTACTACAAAGATGCCAGCCTTCTATTCTGTGTATGTTTTTCTTTGTATGTGTCTTTATGGTTTCTTTCATGATACCAAATGCTTTGTGAGACAACTAAGGCTTGATTGCTTGTCCAGGTGCGAATTGCTCAAGGTTTAGTACATTTGGGGAAGGGTCTATTGACTCTTAATCCGTATCATTCTGACCGCTTTTTGCTATCACCGTAAGTGGCAGTTCACACAAACGAAGATTCACAAAATCATTTACTCGATTCTCCATCTTGGTTCACCTTACAAAAGTTTCCTTCTTTTGACCACTCCAGGACTGCACTTGCTGGTTTGGTTACAATGCTGCATGCATGTCTCGATATGAAAGCTATGGTATTGGGGAAATACCATTACATTCTCTACTTCATTGTTTTGGCAATGCAGGTCAGTTATTGGTTTTGGTCGTCTCGTGCTACTTACTTCCCGCTGTATGTGTTTGTCAATGCTGTTTTTCTCATTCACGAATAACATTGTTATCTATATTCTACAGCCAAGGATGTTGATGACTGTCGACGAAAACCTCAAACCTCTGTCGGTCCCCGTCCGGGTGGGTCAAGCTGTTGATGTTGTTGGGCAAGCTGGTAGACCCAAGACTATCACCGGCTTCCAAACCCATTCCACTCCGGTTCTTCTTGCTGCTGGTGATAGAGCAGAACTGGCAACCGAAAAGTAAGTTGCCTCTCGAGAGCTGGGAATGGAACGTTGCATGATGTTGGATGTTTTGCTAACGATCTTTCCTGTTTTGCAGGTATATCCCCCTCTCCCCCATCCTGGAGGGTCACGTTATTTTGAAAGAGAGTCATTGACACCGTATATATACGGCCATGCATTTATGAATAATGGGAATAACTTCTCAATTTTCCATTATTAGTTTTGACAAATCAAAGTGGATGGATTATCATGAAGCTAATAAATAATAATTAGAATAAGAAAATCTAGATTAAAATTAATCTGAAACATAATTAATCTACGGGATTCCACGGGGGCTTGGAGGAGGCATGGTTTTCAGCGTTGTATCGGAGCTTGCTTTGTCCTGGAGGCGGAAATGTGGGGGCGTACATTGGCCTGTGTTGTGCATGGGACTTGGGATGCCGACAACTTATTTTGGAACTCGATAGTTTGGATGCGTTAGGCTGCTTTGATCGGATATCAATCATAAATGCTCATCGTCGTTAGTCGTTAATGTTTCATCTTAATGAACTTCGGCAGTGGGTTTAAACTGTCCAATTATGGCATACCGTTTGTATGGGCAATATGGTTGCGGATTTTCTTGCCAAGGGTGTGCTTGCGGGTGACGATCGCACCATTTATCTTGATACGCCTCCGGCCGGTGCTTCTTCGCTATTACATGCTGATCTTGGAACGTAAAGTTTGGTTGTCATCTGGTTTTCAGCTTGTTGTTTGATTTTATTCGCATGATTTATGTCATAATTTTTATGTAGATCTCTTTCTGTAACTATTACCGTGGTTTTTTTCTCCGACTAAATTTAGGAGATAACGAGGCATACAGTAATATCATCTTTTCATATAAAAGGGGAGGGATTTAATTATGTGAGTTTGTAAGTTATTTTAATGATTAAATTTTTATATATTCTATTTATATAGATTATACGTATCAAATTTTAAGTGAATTAAAAATATCTAATTATTTATTTATGTAGGAAGATATTATTTTGGATCTATATGATAGAGATATTGAATTAGTTCAAAATTTTATATGCATAATAACTACTATCGTATCGATAAATTTATTATCGGAGGACGACTGATGCAATTAATCCAAATTAATATCGATGAATTATCATTCAATTGACCCAATATACATTACTTGATCTTCTATTTTCAAAGCTGCATGCCTGCATCTTGGAATGGGATTACAAATGTTAAAAATCGAAACAAAATTTTCAATGTTGTTTGATTTAAACATGTTTCACGAACATGTTATCTTTTCCAATTAGATTATATCACATATTTTTTTTATTTACTGTCACAAAATTTGTAGGGTAATTTATATAAATTTATCCTCGAGTCAAGTTGTGATTCGGTTTTATAAAAAAAATCGTTTAAATTCGATTCCAAACACGTTGATTTAAAATAGATAAAAGAATAAAATAATTAGCAATTTGATATGCTCCCATGCAATTCTTTAAATAGAAATATATGATGCAATTTATTCAATTCATGGCCAACCCATTTTGATGGTGTTGGCTTGTGGGGTGAGCACACCATACCTAGCTACCTTATGAGGACCGGTGAGTCATCGGGAAAAAAGTGTAAAAGTATGGGTGTTGGGGTCCCATCAACGACACTCGGATGTCACAAACAATGAATGTAAGATGCAAAATTGTGAGCCAACAAAACAAGAGGTTAGGGTAGGTGGGGACCCAAGGCAGAGCTCCGCTCCTAGCTAAGGTCATTTTAGCATGGGCGATTGGGCTGTTCCCTCACCTACCACCCACCACGCCATTGTCGTGACGACCTCACCCCTCGGCAATAATATAACACGGTACGAATATAACATAAAATCATTCATAAAATATTAACGAGGTTTTAGTTTAACGGTAAGATTGAAATTTTTAAAACTTCGACTTGTCATCCCTTCATCTAACCCAACGTTACCGAAGTTTCAATAGATAGAATCATTGGAAGTAGAAGCAGGAATAGATCGAGGAGGCCGTGGATATCGGTCGTCTTTTTTAAAAAATTGAAATTCGTTTATGATTTTAAAATTTTATCTGCATTTCTTTTTTTCTTTATTGAAAATTTATTTTATTCTTCTAAAATTTTATAAATTCGTCCCTTAAAATTTTATAAATTATAACAAAAATAAAATTCTACATCCAAGCAGAAGGATATGGGTTGATTTCCCCACCACCACAGCTGTGTGTTTCAGGTACATGTACCTTCCTAGGAAACAAATTAACATTATGACAGCGAGTGCGATGCTGCCCCTACATTTTCTTGTTAGATGTGAATTAGCTCGACATGAAAAAGTCAATTTTTTATTTAATTTGATGTAAAAAATTGACTCAAATTTTTTTGAAATATGAATATATATATATATGTATTATATATAGTTATAGAAAATGGTTTAAATTGAAACTAATTAGTATCATGATATTATAAATGTTTACAATTAAATTTGATCAAAAACTCGAACAACTCAACAAGATTTGTTTCAAGTCAAATTTTATAAACTCATTCAACTAAAAAAAAAGTTTAAATAAAGTTTGAGTTATAAAATAAGACTCACCAACTCGAAACCTTTTGACTCGACCCAATCGAATATTCAACCCTACCATTATCAAGTTCCATGATTTGTCTTCTCTTTCGTGACCATAAAAATCAATATATTCTTCGATTTTTAGCCATGACTTGGGTGATGGGGTAGTCTTTTTGCTTTCTAAGTTCAATGTTTTTCTTTATTCTTACTCATAAATAAAAATTTCCCCATTTTGTGGTGAATTATTTATATACGTGGGAGTTGAAGTATTTATGATATAGAATATTGGTTTAAAATAAATATATATTTAGAAAATTGACCAAACTTTAACTCCAATAACATTCAAAGATTTTAAGTTTGGTATTTTTAACTATACAATTAGGAGGTAAAATATAAATAATTATACAATAAAAGAAATAAAATTCGAATAAATTAAAAATTGGAGGGTTAAAATTGACAAATTTTAAATATAAAAGGGGCAAATTTTCCATTGTATTTTTAAATATAAAAAAAATTTGAGAGGGCAACCGCAAGCTTGCAACAGCTCCGTCCTTGCATAACATTATAATGGTATGTCCTTGGGTAGCATAAAAATATTAAATTATTTATGTTTATTTAAAAATATTAAATTGCTAAAAATAAAAATATTATCGAATGGGTTTAAATTTGATACATGCTGTATAAAACAAATTTTAAACAGAGCTTGTCTATTTTTACTACAAATCAAAATTAAACCTAAACCCTAAAAAACTAACCCTACAACACAAACTCCTAAACTCTAAACCCTAAACTAAACCCCTAAAACTAAAAGATAAACCCTAAGCTCTAAACCTTAAATTCTAAACACTAACCTAAAATTCTAAACCCTACAACACAAACTCCTAAACTCTAAAGCCTAAACTAAACCCCTAAAACTAAAAAGTAAAGCATTACTCTAAAGCCTAAACTAAACCCCTAAAACTAAAAGGTAAAGCATTACTTGCATGTTTGCCACTTAATCATCTAAGAATTTATTTAAAAAAAAACTTTTTTAACTTTTAAGCACGATTTTTGGAACCCATAACCTCGTTTTTTCCTATTAGGTAAACCACGTAAATCACTTGCAATGCAATATATACATAGACATACATAAACATATACATATACACATATATGCATACACCATACGAATATTTTTATATAATATTTAGATTACCAAATTTCTCAAACATTTAAATTAAAAATCTATTTAACATTCAAACACATTCGATCTTAATTTTTTTATACATTACAATAATAATATACTAATTAAACTAATACTCAATTAGTCATATACATGTATTTCTACATTAATAAAAACTTAAATTAATTATTAATGACAAAAAAGCCAACCTCTAAAATTACAAAATTATTTTTAAATTCCAATAAATTAATTATAAGACAGAATTACATTTCAACTAAAATTTATAATTTAATTATTTTAAATAATATAACGATAAAAATTATAAAATGATAATTCAGTTTTAATATCTTAAATTTTTTAAAGTATCCTACCATAAATTTATTTTCATTTATTTATGAATACATTTAAGTTTATATAGGAACAATTAAATTCAATCAATTCAAAAGATAAATTGTACAAAAATAAAAGATGATCTTATTAAATCTCTTAAGAAAAAAACTTACAAGCAAAGTTCACAGAGAAGGGAACTAAAACAAATCAAAAGCTTGAAACAATAATCAAATAAGCAATCTTTAACTCAATCACACATAAATATATACATTTTGAAGAGCTGATATGTATGTATGTTAAGTCATCGTCATCATCACCATCATCACATATCATCGTTGATCCTCCTCAATTCTCTACATCAGTAGCTCATTAACCCACCCAAGATCAGGATCAGGATCACAACCGACGCCGTTTTGCTGCTCATCATCTTCCTCTCTGAACGAAACATCGAGCCGGAGATTATTAATGTTTGCATTACCAGTACCACCAGCAGCCATTGGTGAAGAAACATTGCACAGATTCATGGTTGCCAACGAACTCATCAGCTCGTTGAAAAAAGCATCATCGTAACTGGTAGTTATTTCGGTCCCTAGCTTGCTTAAACGATCACTATACCTCGAAACCGGTGAAAATCCATATGTCTGGTGGTTTAATGGCGACAGAGGCGGTGATAGAGATAACTGAGACTGACCCATTAACGTACTCGTGGGGGACGAGGTGACAGTGTGACAAAACAAGCAACAATGGTTGTTGTTATTGTTGTCTGAAAGTTTGTACTTCGACAATGATGACTCCGGCAAGAGACGAAGCTCACGTGAAGAGTGAGCGAAAAAGCAAATCTTACGCTTGCAGTTCTTGCCATCTTTGCAAGCTTCGGTTCTGTAACGTGTAGGGTGGAGCCAGCATTCGAACACCCCGTGAGCGAACTCACAGTCGTCCCCGCGTGGGCATCCGCCGCCGTGGCGGTAGTCGGAGCAGATGGTGGAGTAGTACCGGTACCGTCTCGGGTCACGGCGGCGGGCTTTCTCGCCTGGATGAGCGAAGGGGCAGTCGGTCCAATCATGGCTCCGGCTCCTAGTGCACCTCCTCACCTTGAACTCGTACATGCGGAAATGGTCGCTTCCGTAGGGATCATCGTCGCCCCCGCCATCTTCTTCTTCATGGATTTTGTTGTTGGAAGGGAGGTATTTATGGAGGTTCATGGCGGCGGCGGCGACGGCGTCGTGGTGAATGTGAGAAGGGTCACGAGCAGTGCTCATGGGGAAATAGAAAGGGATGTTTTGGATGTGTTGAAGTGAGGAATCGATGGAGAATAAAGTGTTGAGTGATATGGGGACAACGGACTCGGGAGGGGGGAGACTTGCATATATAGGGGCCATGGGGGAGTAAACCCATATACTTTATATATACATACATATATTATAATGATAAGATAACACATTTAAATTTTAAAGATTAGATTATAAAAAATATAGTCATAAATTTCAAATGAGATAAATATTTGTGGCTCGTAGAATAGATCATAGACGATTGATTTCAATAAAAAAGAACAAAGATATTTATTTTGGAGGACTTCATTCGAGTTTTATTTATAAAATGTGTTCGCTTTATCAAATTAATAAAAAATAAAAAGTATTATATTATAATCATTCTAAGACTATTAAAAAAATATGATGTCAAAGATATTTTAATAATTAAAATATGTGAATTAAATTGTAAACATACATATATTTCTAGTATAAATGACTTGAAACCACTGTGTTAAAACAATGTCGTTCAAATTTAGAAAACAAATATTTCCGTTTTATAACTTTTTAATGCTATATACTTTGATCTATATATTTTTTTAATATAAAATTTTGATCCATATAGAGAGATGGACCAAAGAGGTTAAAAATAGCGGTGGTCTCATAAAAATTTAAAATTTATATATGATTTAAAAAGTTCAATTTTTATATTAAAAAAATATTTTTACCTCCTAAAATTTTATATGCATATCTCTCAACTATATCACGTTCAAAGTAACATTTAAGGCGTGAGTTAATAATTTAAGCGATGAAATATTAATATTTTAAGATTTAATTAAATTGTTTTTGAAATGCGATAACTAACTTAAATTTTAAATTATTTTTTTGAAAAATTTATGCAATTAATCTTATCTGTCATATTAGATTGTTTGGCAAAACAAATTAATGTATTTAAATAACATTTTAGCTTTGGTTCTTATGGATGAAAAAAGAATTTTGGTTTCGTATTTAAAGTTGGATTCTAAAATGTGAATGGAACGACTAGATGGATAGAGTCGTCCTCTACAATGTATTTCTATAATATTTATTTTGAATTAATTAAATAATACGTTAAATGCGATGATTATAATCTAAAATAATCTGGATCAAGCGTGATTATTAACTCTGGAAAAGTCTAGAAAGAAAGTGGGTATGGGTGACGAGATGCGTGGCGGAATAAGCTTGCAAAAAGGGCATCGTGGCAGCTTCACAAAGCGCAGCGTTGCAATGTGTTGGCTTTAGTTTTTTCTTTTTGGGAGCCCTGACATTTCCTCGTGCCTTTGGAATTTTGGGATCAAACTATCCTACAAGTGTCACCCCTTCACTTCGTCAAATGTCAAATCAACTGTAACTTCAGATATATTTATTCTTTTATAATTATCTATATTCAATCCATTGTTTAACAAACGGAATATTTTCGAGGTTTATTATACAACAATCATTTTAATCTAATTATTTTATTTATAATGTTAAAATTTAAATATTTAATCTCACTTAAGAATTTTAACGTCTTATATTAGAACAATTTTTTTTTTCATTTTTTGGTGTCTCTTTCTAATCCAACATTAACAAATTAAATTTAAAGTTTTAATTCTAAATTTTAAATCATAAATTATAAATCCTAAACCCTAAAATATACCATACCCATTGTTTCATAGATCTTAATCATAAACCTTAAACCTAAACATAATTATTTAGTGTGAGACATAAATAAGAGGCACCAAAAAGAGACATGACTTCTATTCTCATATATGTTAAACCAACTAATTGTTAATAATTTTAGAAAAACCTAAATTTAATGGTAAAGTTAGACACTTAAAATTTTAGATTCGAACATCTTAAAATGGGTATATATCATATATGAGTCCAAAGTTTTTTTATGGTAAAATAAATTTTATTTTATTTTTTCTAAATAATAATAGTTAATTTTATTTCTTTTTTATAGAAACAACTAATTTTATTAAAAAAATATTCAAATTACAATGAGAGTTTACAATCATAAACCCAAACTAAACACATAATTTGGATATTTACTAATAATTAGTGACAAAAAAATTAGCCATTTTAGATCATATAAAGATTATACAATAAAAAGGTTAAAAACTCAATCAAAAGACTCGAAAAAAGATAAATACAAATAGATCTGACTGAATTGGCAAACAAACCATAAAAGATATCAAACTATTGAAAGACCACCGACAACTGCAACTCGGAAGTGTCGTGAGAAAATAATCCACAAACACAAATCGCCTATTCAAATTTAACCCGAGGATCAAAAGCATGAAAGATCAATAGAATAACCAAATAAATACCATCAATCTTGAGAAAAATAAAAAGGTCAAACGACCATCAATGGAGACAAAAAATCGTGTCACAACATAGAAAAAATCGTGCCAAAATTATTATTAATAAAAAAATAAAAAATAAAAAAAAAAAAATAATATAAAAAAGAATTACCAGCGATCCACTGTCAACACTAAAATTGACGTTACCAGCAGCAGCCAAACAAAATGAAAAAGTAAAGTTAGACGAGAAAAAATTTCTAAAAGTTTATAAAACCCTAGCAGCGTTCCTTTGGGGTGGGGTAAAGTTGAACAAATATTGGTTAATTTTATTAAATAAAGAAGAAATACAATAAAATTATAATAAAAAATTACAAAACTAATTACATTAATGGGTGATTTTTTAATTATAGAATTATCTATAAACAGGCCACTAAAACATAAAATAAGATTCATGTAATAAATAACATAAAATGAGATAAAAAAATTAAACTTAACTAAATAACTTAAAAAATGATAGATATATAAATAAATACCACTGTCGTCAGTAAATAATAATCATTCTAACTAATATATACGAATTATATTTTGATACATAATCCGTATAAAAAATTTATACAATATTTTTTTGAATTGTAAAATTTAAACTTCTAACCTTAAAATCTTAGATTTTAAACTCTATATAATAAACTATAAACCTTAAATTCTAAACTCATACCCTAAATTACAAATCCTAAAATTTAAACTACTAAGCTCTAAATTAAATCTCTAAACCTTTAAATAGAGAAACTTTATGTAAACTTTTATATAGCATGTGTATCAAATAATTTTACTGAATCCAACAAATGGTCCCAACGGAAAAAGAGAATAATGTTCATCCTAAGAGGTCCGAATTCAAATCACTTTATTTACATTGTCAAATGGTTAAGAATATATATAAACAGATATTACCTTGCAATCACATTAAAACTATTCAAAAAATAATTTTATATAGATACTAAAACAAGATATGATAAAGTTTTTAATTTTCAGAATTTTTTTATATTAATCTCTGACAATTCACTTACCAATTTAATAGTTTAAATTGTATTTAAATTCTAACATTTTTAATATATAATTTTGATACAAAACTTATATTACCTAAATCTCTTTCTACCCATATATCAAATGATATTAAATATTTAAACATATTTGATCTTGTATCTTCTTATATATAGTACCAACGATAATGTTAATCGAACAAAACTTAATCAACTTAAATTTTACTATCATTTAAATTATATTTGAACTACCAACAAATATTACGTGTATTGGTAATACACATTGCACTCCCAAAGAAAAAATGCGAGTTTAAACCTTTAAAACGATATTATCGAGAGGGGTAATTTTACATCCCGAATACAGACAGTTTGACTGACATATTACCAAAAAAATTATATTTGAACTGGATTGAATTAACTATGAGCTAAATTTTTTTTCATATAGGAGTCGAGTTGACCAGGCCATCCGACTTAACACGTCTAGACCCGACCCAGCTTGGGGAATAAGCCCAACTACTTCGGAGGAATAAAGAGCGTGCGAAAATAGCCGTTGGAGTGACACCTCATTTCAGCAAATAGTAACAAAACCCGACCGTTAGATCTCCTTCCGCAAAATTCAAAAAAGAAAAGAAAAAAATTCGACCGTTGCAGTTTCCCAATCCATTTCTTTCTTTAATTTACTAATAGCGTAACAGATTCTCAAAACTTCCAAAATTGGGCACTGAAAACTTTCACCAAATTCAATCCCTCCCCCGCGAACAAAGATAGTGAGAAATCTCTCCGTTTCGGAATATGATGGATGAATCAACTGCGACGGCAACGATTGACGAGTTATTTGAGTTCTCGGCGCCGTGTTTCTTCGATTTCATGAAAGGAGAATCGGAAGAAGAAACGCGAAATGCCGAGCTCTGGTTCGAAGCCACCTTAAGCTACGCCCCTTCTCGTATGTTCTTTCTCTCTTTACTATTCCTTTCTTTGTGTTGACTGTTAAATTAACAGAATCAAGTAGTCCCTCACTCTTTGAATCATTCTTTTCTCTGTAACCGTATCGTTTTGATCGGAGATTCTTGATTTTTCTTGAAATTTGTAGGGTTTTGATTTGCTCTTTCCTCTCTTTCCTGGTTCTTAGTATTTAGTGGCTTCCGATCTTAACTTGATTGACTTTAATTGTTCATGCCCGAAATTTATTTTCCGAAATTCTAGGGTTCGAAGTCCCTTAGTTGCTTAGATCTGATTTTAATTTAATTGTTTGGTTGCTTAGTTCTGGTAGGGAAAGGAAAAGAAATTGCGATGTCATTAAGCATAACCTAATTATTTTTTGTTCTTACCAGAATATTTACTTCGAATGAGTTAAGCATGATCTAATTAGGTTAGTTTTCATGGATATGAAGTGTAAACTAATTACCAATTAAAGCTGCTGCTTTTTTTACGAGGAGAAAACTGGAGATTTTTTATTTCCTTCTGATTTTTTTTATAATGCAGCTTTTATGGTTAGAATCAAGTCTGGTAGTAGATACTTTCAGGTGGAGAGTCTCTGCAATGTCAGTGATCAAGATCAAATGCAGAAGGTTCGAATTACTTTATATATGCATTTACAAGTCAAATAAGCCACTGGTGTAATGACAAATTACTTGCAATGATTTCATATATGCCCTTACAAAATTTCAACATCTTATAAAGAAACTTCTCTGATCTCAATCATGATGATATATACTATTGATGCAGGCACCTGAATCATCAGAAGATAAGCCTCAAACAAAGCTCGTGCCTAATAAAGTAAAGGAAGAAGTTAAACCCTCTGAGGCAAAGGTAATTAGTGGACTTTTTGTTTCTCATGCATTTTGGTTATTGATTAGTTTTCATGTATTCTCATGATTTAAATGCTTTGCAGATTGCTAATGATGATAAAGATAAGGAAAACATAGGGACTGTATGTGCTCAAGAAAATGGAAGGTTTGTTCGTAGGGTTCTTTAAAAGAAATTCAACTTGAATTGAGTTCTGTAGGAATACTTTGGTTCTCATTATCGTGTCTTTGGTTCCTTTCTGTTGAATTTTCAGTGCCCGAACTGAAAGATCACATTTAAATGTTACCGGTGATGAAGAGAAAAGCAAATCCACTGTGCAAGTAGAAACTGAAGTTTGCACCCCTAAACCATTGATGAATTCTCAGAAAAAACTGGTGAGCGACAAGAAGCATCAGACAGCTAAAAAGACAGCTAGTACTATAAGGAAACCATCAGTGTTGAAGCCGAAAACCAGCAATGCTGGAACTCCTAATTTGGCTCTAGAAAGCCAAGCCATCAAACGCCAGAAACTAGATTGTGGAAGATCTAGACAGGTGCTTTTATATGCTCTTCTCCTTAGCGTGTTTCAACACTGTTATTTTGTAGCTTCAATCTTAAGTTTTGCATTTTTGTTGCTTCTCTCTCTGTATCTCAGATCCTCAATGTGAAGCCCCACAACTTGCCCCACAAGTCAAAACTTGGTCTTATCAGTGGCAGTTTCAACTTGAGCTCTTTCACTGCTAAAAATTTTAACAAATTGGATAGAAAGGTTTGTTTCTATGTGATAAGTTCCTCCATTTGTGAATTAGAATTAAAAATTGCTTTGTGTGTTCCTTGAAGGTTTATGTTCGAGAACAAGCAGTACCATTTGTTTCGATGGCAGAAATGATGAACAAATTCCAATCTTGTACCAGAGATTTGTTACTTCCTGACAGTTCTTTGTCAAATGTAAATAAACAGAATCACATCATTTTGGCTCCAACAAGGATTTGGTTCCTGGAACCTCCTTGTTTCCTTTCTTCTTATACTAATTCCTTCTAACTAATCAGAATAATGCTGCTACTGTCCAGATGCCAACGCTCAAATTGACAAGGCCTATAGAACCTGAATTCGAAACAGCACAGAGAATGCGCCCGGTTAAAGTGAAGAGCACCGCAGAGCTCGAGGAAGAAATGATGGCTAAAATTCCAAAGTTCAAAGCAAGACCATTGAACAAGAAGGTTTAATGCTTATACCATCTGATTTATGTGTATCAAACTGGCCTTTCTTTGTTCTTTACTGTTAAAAGATTTTTATAATAAGCTTTCTGTAACTTGTTTTTCATTTTCTTCTCTGGTGCAGATTTTTGAAGCTTCAACACCACTACCTTCATTACCTAGAAGTACTCCAAAGCCTCCAGAATTTCAGGTAAATTGTGCTAAAGCATATAAGTGGTCGTGTGAGATGAAAATAAAGATGGTTCTTCGCAGACTAAAAAAATTATTCCGTTTCAGGAATTTCATTTCGAGACAATGGCTAGAGCAAGTAAGAATGTGGAGACACCTTCAGTAGCTTCAATGGAAGTGTCTCATCAGGTTCGGAGAACTATATCCCATACATTTGATATGTTTTAATTTGGAATCTTGAATAGCTCGCTTACCTTTCTCACTTTTTTCCCTATAGCAGAATAATCAGTGGAAACCTCAGCTCACAGAACCTAAATCCCCTGTGCTTCAAACATCTTTGAGGGCAAAGCCTCCGAAGGTCAAAAGTTCTAGTGAACTTGAGCAGGAGGAACTTGAAAAAGCATCTAAATTTAAAGCAAGACCATTGAATAAAAAGGTACTTTTCCCATCATTTCTATTCCGCATTGTATAATACAGCATCCAATAACAATGTTTACTTGAGAAAGTAACGCTAGTTGTTGCTCTGTGTAGATCTTTGAGAGCAAAGGAGAACTGGGAATCTTCTGTAATGCAAAGAAACAGGTGACTATACCTCAAGAATTCCATTTTGCATCACATGGGAGGATACCGCCACCGGTTACAGTTTTTGATATATTTGATAAGGTAATATACAAATGCACCAACTACTTGTTATTATAGTACTGATTTGTGCATATGATTTTTGAGAGAAACAACTCTTTACATGTTTATTCCCTTTCACAGCTTTCTCTGAATTCAGAATCTAGCCATGATCCAATTCCAAGAAACACCATTCCCAATCCATTCCATCTCCACACAGAGGTACATTTCTTTTTTAATGGTATAATAGCTGGAAGAGACATAGAGTTCAGTGTTTTATGAAGTCCCAAATGGTCTTCAGGAAAGAGGTGCTGAAAAAGAAAAGAAGTTTGTGATGGAGATTATAGAGAAGCAGTTTGAAGAGGAAAGAGCCAGGGTCCCCAAGGCTAACCCATATCCATACACCACCGACTATCCTGTGGTATGTTAAATTCTTTGTTCTTTCATTTTAATGTTTGGATCAATCATGAGTTACTGAGGATTTAAATATGTGTTTCCTTATGCAGGTCCCTCCGAAACCCGAACCGAAGCAGTGTACAAAACCGGAACCCTTCCAATTGGATAGTCTGGTGAGGCACGAGGAGGAGATGAAACGAGAGATGGAAGAAAGAAGGAAAAAGGAGATAGAGGAAGCTCAGATGAGGGTCTTCAAGGCTCAGCCGGTTCTAAAAGAGTAAGTTTCATCCACATTTTATTATGACTTCTGTTAGCGCATCTCTAGTACTGTTAAATCCAATTCTTATCACGCAATCTTATGCAGGGATCCAATTCCAGTTCCCGAAAAAGTTCGCAAGCCTCTAACACAAGTGGAAGAATTTGACCTGCATGTCAATCATAGAGCTGCGGATAGAGCCGAATTCGATCAGAAAGTAAATTATATTCCCTCTCTCCCTCTTCTGATGTTTGTTATATTTCCATTCAATAAGCAATAATAAATGTTTTTATACAGATTAAAGAGAAAGAAATGATTTACAAGAGATACAGAGAAGAGAGTGAGGCTGCTAGAATGGTATGCATAATTTACTTTGTCCTAAACTTGTGTTGTCAATTCTAGTTATTGGCTTAGCATGTGGTGTGAATTTAAACTAAAATGTTATCAAATTGCCAGATTGAGGAAGAGAAAGCATTGAAGCAACTGAGAAGGACAATGGTTCACCATGCTAGACCTGTTCCCAAGTTTGATCATCCTTTCTGCCCACAAAGGTAAGAAAATTTACTCGTCCATCTGCGTTTTTGTATACTTTCGTGTTGTTCATGCCTTGATGGTGTATGTTTTGGCCAGGTCTTCCAAGGAAACAACAAAACCGATATCACCTCGTCTACGAGTTCTCCAAAGAATAGAAATGACGAAAATGATCAGTTCGCTCAACACACCAACTTCCAGTCCGGCCACTCTTATGAGATGATTTCGGTTTCAGGAAACCGAATCAAGCAGGCATCGCCTGCGGCCGAGGGGGTTGTTCAAGAACTTTTGAAACCCTTGTGAAAACTCAAGACCAACCATTAACCGCCTTGTACAAATTTTATTGTTGGAATGTGGACTCCAAACATTATTTTGTACCATTAAATTTATAAAATGTATGAATTTCTTCTACTTGGAATGAAATTGCATGCGCTTGGGATATTTTTGTGATATTTGAAAATCTTCGGCTAATTGTGTTTTGAATAAACGAGTAAGATAAATAATTTTTGCGGTTACCAATCGTACGATTTAGTATAAAGTAATCAGAATAAATTATTACCGGTATGATGAGTAATTCTTATAGTCACCAATCGTACGATTTAGTATCAAGTAGAACAACTGTTGCAATCAGAGTCAATCATTACAAGCGTTGTAGAAAATCCACATAATTTACACAAAAATAAAAGGGTAAAGCATACAAATGGTCACTAAACCATCTCTAAAATTATAAAATGGTCATCAAACTTTTAAATATTACATAATGGGCATTAAACTTTAGTTTTTGTTACAAAATGGTCATTGAGCCGTTAACTATCGTTAGGGGGGTGCATTATTCGGTTTTAACCGAATTAACCAACCGAATTGAATTTTTCCTGATTAATTCGGTCTGTTAATTTTAGGTTGGTTCGGTTAACGGTTAATTTTTTTTGGAAAATTCGGTTCGAAATCGGTTAATTAACCGAAAATATTATATATTAAATATTATATATATTTATTTTTGGTCATTGAACTTTTAAAAATTATAAAATGTTCATTAAACTTTTATCAAATTAGTATAAAATGAAAGTTTAGCGTCTAAAAAGGTCATTTTATCATAATTTAGTGACCAATTGTGTAATTTACCCAAAATTTTATAACAAATTTCCGTTAATTCAAAAATTGACCGAATTAACCGAAATAATTTCGATTCGGTTAAGGCTAATTTGATTCGGTTAACGGTTAAAGTTCTAAAAATTTCGGTTAATTCGGTTCGGCCACCGACCGAATTAACCGAATGCACACCCCTAACTATCGTTAATTGGGTGACGTGACAATTATAGAAATTTGAATAATATAACATTTAATCATCCGTATTATACATTTAATCAATTTATTCCTAATTTAACCCTTATTATTGATGTCTAAATTGATTGAATGTGTAAATATTGATGATTAAATATGTTATTATATAAATTTTCGTAACTATTGCGTCTTCTAGTTAACGACGGTCATAGTTTAGTGACCATTTGTATACTTTACCTAAAATAAAATGTAAAATTTATTTTAAAAACCTAACTGAAAATTCAATTTTATTTAATACATACCACATGTTATAAATTATTGGGTAACCCCTCCTCTCAATTCCTAAATCCGAACATAAAATAATATTCAAATAAAAAATTAATCTAAACTTAAAAATATCTCAAATTTAAAATAATTTTAAAATTTTAAAATTTAAATTAACCTAAAATAGATTGGTTTAATAAAAAAAACTAATCTGAATCACTCAAATTGACAGAATTAAAAGGAAAATGAAACGGCAGGCTTTGGAGGCCTAAAGAGCGTGCGAAAGTAGCCGTTAGAAACACACCTCATTATAACCAAATTGGTCAGAAAACCCCGACCGTTGGATCCCAAAATTCAAAAAGTAAAACAATCGACCGTTGCTCGCCTTCCTGACTTTAATTTTCTATTACCATAACAAATTCTCAAGAATTCCATAATCAGAGACTGAAGAAAATCCCCCTCCCCCCTTCACCAAATTTCAATCCCTCTCCCCCAACCAAAATAAAACAAGTGAGAAAGTATCTTACCGTTTTAGGATTCCGATGGACGGATCAAGTGTTATGACGGTGACAGTGATCGACGAGTTATACGAGTTCTCGGCGCCACGTTTCTTTGATTTCATCAAAGGAGAATCCGAAGATGAAGCGCGCAATGTCGAGCTCTGGTTCGAAAGCGAATTCAGCTACGCTCCTTCTCGTATGTTCTTTCTCTCGTTTCCATTTCTCTGTAACAGTATTTTTTATCGGTGATTCTTGATTTTTCTTGGAATTTCTAGGGTTTTGATTTAGACATTAGTTTTCTTTTATTTAGTGACTTTCGGGTTTAACTTGATTGATTTTAATTGTTTGTTACTGAATTATATTCCGAAAATTCTCGGGCTCGAGGTTCTCTTATTTGCTTAGGTCTGATAGGGAATGAAAAAGAATTGTGATTAATTAATCATAACCTAATTATATTTGTTTTTCACAAATTATTTACTTCAAATTAATTAAGCTTAACCGAATCAAGATAGTTTTCAAGGATAGTAAGTGTAAATTTAATCAACAATTTACCTGCTACCAAGTAAAACTGTTGCATTTTTATGGAGGGGAAAACTGGAGATGTTTAATTTCCTTTTTGGTGTTTATCACAATGCAGCTTTTATGGCTAGAATCGAGACTGGTAGTAGATCCGTTCATGTGAAGAGTCTCTGCAATTTTAGTGAAGAAGATCAAATGCAGGAGGTTCAAATTACTTGTATAATACCCTTACCAAATTTCATCATCTCATACAGCAATTTCTCTCATTTCAATCATGTTGAATCTGTATTATTGCTGCAGGCATCGGAATCATCGGACGGAACAACTCCTAACAGTAACTTAGAAGATAAGCCTAAAGCCGAGCTTGTGCGGGATAAAGTAAAGGAAGAAGTAAAATCCTCCGAGGCAAAGCATGAAATAAATCAAACTGTCACCGAGGTAATCAGTGGACTTTTCTTTAATCCATTTGTTATTGTCTTATTTATTACTCAGTTTTTATGTATTCTCATATGATTTAAATGTTTTGCACATTGCTAATGATGATAAAGATAAGGAAAACACAGCGCCTGTATGCTCTCAAGAAAATGGAAGGTTTGTTCTCAAGGGTTTGAACTTTGTTTTCAACATTAATTGAGTTATGTATGGATACTTTAGTTCTCATTATTGTGCATTTGGTTCCTTTCTGTTGGATTTTCAGTGGCCTAACTGAAAAATCACATTTAAATGTTCCTGGTGGTGAAGAGAAAAACAAATCTACTGTGCAAGTGGAAACTGAAGCTTGCACCCCTAAACCATTGATGATTTATCAGAAAAAACTGGCGAGTGATAAGAAGCATCAGACATCTAAAAAGATAGCTAGTATGATACGGAACCTGTCGGTGTTGAAGCCGAAAACCAGTAATGCCGGAACTCCTAATTTGGCTCTAGAAAACCAAGCCATCAAACGTCAGAAACTTGATGGAGGAAGATCTAGACAGGTGCTTATATATGCTTTCTTCCCCTCTGCATGTTTTAGCTTTTGTGATTTGTAACTTTTATCTGAAGTTTTGTCTCTTTGTTGCTTCCCGTTGTAGCTCAGATCCTGAATGTGAAACCCCATAACTTGACCCACAAGTCCAAACTTGGTCTTATGAGTGGTAGTTCCAACCGGAGCTCTTCTGCTGCTAAAACTTTAAACAAATTGGATAGAAAGGTTTGTTTCTCAGTGATAAGTTCTGCCTTTGCATATTTTCACTACAATTGAGAGTCAATATTGAAATTTGGTTTGTGTTCTCCTTGAAGGTTTATGTTCGAGAACAGGCAGCACCATTCGTTTCAATGGCAGAAATGATGAAAAAGTTCCAATCATCTACCAGAGATTTGTCACTTCCTCACAGTTCTCTGTCAAATGTAAATAAATAGAATCACATCATTTCGGCTTCAACACCTTGTTTCCTTTCTTTTTTTTTACCAAATTCCTTATAGCTAATCAGGATAATGCTGCTCCTGTCCAGATGCCAACGCTCAAATTGACGAGGCCTAAAGAACCTGAATTCGAAACAGCACAGAGAATGCGCCCAGTTAGAGTGAAGAGCTCCGCAGAGCTTGAGGAAGAAATGATGGCTAAAATCCCCAAGTTTAAAGCAAGACCATTGAACAAGAAGGTATTGCTTATAGCATCTAGTTTATGTGTATCAAACTGACCCTTTTGTTCTTTACTGTGTAAGATTTTCTCCAGTAAGCTTTCTTTAATTTGTTGCCCATTTTTTTCTTGCTGGTGCAGATTTTTGTAGCTCCAACACTACCTTCACTACCAAGAAGTACTCCAAAGGCTCCAGAATTTCAGGTAAACTAGGCTTAATGAAATAAGTGGTGGTATGAGATTTAAATGAAGACAGTGCTTGGTATCAGACTAAAACAATTGTCCTGTTTCAGGAATTTCATTTGGAGACAATGGCTAGAGCAAGTAAGAATGCGGAGACGTCTTCAGTAGCTTCAACAGAAGTGTCTCGTCAGGTTCGAAGAACTATATCCCCCATATATTTGATTCATTTTACACTTGGAAACTTGAATTGCTCACTTACCTTCTCTTTCTTTTTCCCTGTAACAGAATAATCAGTGGAAAGCTCATCTCACAGACCCTAAAACCCCTGTGCTTCAAACATCTCTAAGGGCAAGGCCTACAAAGGTCAAAAGTTCTATTGAACTTGAGCAGGAGGAACTCGAAAAAGCACCTAAATTTAAAGCAAGGCCATTAAATAAAAAGGTGAATACACCTCAAATCTGCATTATATAATATAACAACCATGTCTACTTGTAAAGTAACTCTAATTGCTGCCTTGTGTAGATATTTGAGAGCAAAGGAGAACTGGGAATCTTCTGTAATGCAAAGAAGCAGGTGACTATACCCCAAGAATTCCATTTTGCAACACACGAGAGGGTACCGCCATCAACATCGGTTTTTGATTTATTTGACAAGGTAATTATACAAATGCACCTTCTAGTTATATTACACAACTGGTTTGAGTATATGAATTTTGAGAGAACATGTCTATTCCTTTTACAGATTTCTCTGAATTCGGAATCTAGCCATGATCCAATTCTGAGAAAAACCATTCCCAATCCATTCCATCTTCACACGGGTATTTTATTTTCTTATGTTATTCATGAATGGTATTAGACCAGAAAAATATACATAGAGTTCGGTATTTTATCGAGTTCCAAATGTTTTGACTTCAGGAAAGAGGTGCCGAAAAAGAAAAAGAAGTTCGTTATGGAAATTACAGAGAAGCAGTTTGAAGAGGAAAGAGCCAGGGTTCCCAAGGCTAACCCATATCCATACACCACTGACTACCCTGTGGTATGTTACTTTTGTGTGCTTTCTTGCATCTCAATATATTTAGTCAATCATTAGTTACTGAGGGTTTACATGTGGTGTTTTTCTAACGCAGATTCCTCCGAAACCCGAACCTAAGCATTGTACAAAACCAGAGCCATTCCAATTGGAAAGTTTGGTGAGGCATGAGGAGGAGATGAAAAGAGAGATGGAAGAAAGAAGGAAAAAAGAGAAAGAAGAAGCTCAGATGGAGGATGTTCAAGGCTCAGCCAGTTCTAAAAGAGTATGATTCATCCACATTTTATCTTGGTTTCTGTTAAAGCATCATGCTGGAAAATAAATCCATTTCTTATCATGCAATCTTTATGCAGGGATCCAATTCCTGTTCCCGAAAAAGCTCGCAAGCCTCTAACATCAGTGCAAGAATTCGACCTATATGTCAATCATAGAGCGGTGGAAAGAGCCGAATTCGATCAAAAAGTAAAAATTCTAGTCTGTTTCTCTTGTGAAGTTTATGATGTTTTCATTCAATAAGCATTTCTTATAATGATTTTTTTTTCAGATTAAAGAGAAAGAAATGATTTACAAAGAGATACAGAGAGGAGATTGAGGCTGCTAGAATGGTGAGAATTCGAGTTCTTTGTCCTAAACTTGTGTTGTCAATTCTAGTTTTTGGCTTAGCATAACTAAGTTGTTATTAAATGGTTCCCCATGCTAGGCCTGTTCCCAAGTTTGATCATCCTTTCTGCCCACAAAAGTAAGAAACGAAATCTGGCATTTGGTGCAACATATCGCGTATTCGTACGATTTGTATATTCATGTTGTGTTCGTGTCTTGACGGATGATGTATGACAGGTCTTCCAAGGAAACAACAAAACCGAAATCGCCGCATCTACGAGTTCTCCAAAGAATAGAAAGGAAGAAAAGGATCGGTTCGCTCACCCCTCCCACATATAGTGTAGGGCTCCGTCCCTGAATACCCACTGTGGAGAGCAACCAAGTGAACGAGGCAAAAGCTTTAGTAACGGGTTTGTAAAACTGTTACATGCTCGGTTAGCTACCGGGTGCCGGCGGAAGTAACCGTAAGTGTATAACGACACCGTTGTCAAATCCCAACAGCTTATCCTTACGTCTCTTTTTGATAAATAATTGATTTTATTTGTAAATTAACACTGGTAATCGAAGATCCAAATGACAATCATAATTAGATGTGTTATTTTAGTTTTTCATCTTGCTTTAAACGAGCATAGGTATATGTTTTTACGACAACAACACGACCAAACAAACGATTTATTTAATCGATTATTCATACATATAGCAACATAACAAACTAATACCACAAAATGCGATAAGTCTTCCTACAACAACAAAAGCAACAAACACGTGCAAGTTTCCGTGACAACAACGTCATAGAAATTATTTATTCAGTCGATTCGATCGTTTTTTTTCCCGACATTTATGATCCACCACAAATTCCAAAAGGCGGATACACATAAAGACAATAGCCCTTGCAACACAACTGAGACTCTCCTGAAAGCTGCAAGGACGACCTGGACTTACGCAGTTTTCAGCTGGATTGTGAGCCGAATATGTTGGCCAAAGGGTTCCGAATATTGTTAGCATTGGTGACAAGGGAGATGAGATCGACTTCATTACGAGCAGCCATTGCGGTCGGAGCGGCCACCGCTGCTAAAAGCGCCGTCACCGCCATTGCAGCCAAAATAAAACCAAACTTCTTGCATTCCATTTCTTATAGCAGTTTTTGAACCGATACAGGATTGTTCTCACTTGATAGTCCTTTATATAGACAGGGTTATTTGGCCTTTTGGTTTAGCATTTTGTTTTTTTGTACTTATTTATGAATTATATAATAAAAAAAACTACGCTTATAATAATAATAATAATAATAATAATAATAATAATTTTCATTTTAAAATTTTGTTTCTCTAATTAAATTTTCTAGCTTCCACCCTAGTAGTTCTCCGCAAGCTTCAGACTATGACCATTGTTTATAATCGCACTCTCCCTTAAAGTAGCGTCCGAATCTCTCTTATATAGGCGGTGAAACTAGGGTTTAAGAATCCTAAAGTACGCGTGGCTTCATTAAAGAAAGGTCATTGCTTTCCCGCTATATTTAATGTTCTGTATCGGGGGAGAAAGTCCACGTAGGCAAAAGTAGATTCATCTCCAACTCTTTATGCCTCGTCAGCTCCAGCCATGCGATCTGCTATTCTTCCGCTCCAGCACCTCTCCAACATTTACCAGCATCCTACACATGCACCACAAAACACCACTTTTCCCATAAAAATCACCAATATATATAACATTAAAACACAGACAGTGTAACTCCCTATCTACATGCAATTATATACAATCTAACCTAAATGCAAACTATATGGGCTTGAAAATGTGCAAAAGACAAGTAAAAATGCATGCAAAATAGACCATTTACGCACTCGTCAAATACCCCTAAACTTGAACTGTTGCTTTTTCTCAAGCAATGCAAAATGAAAGCAAGAAAAACAAAAACAAAAAATAAAAATAGTAAACAAACCATAAGTCCTAAGGATCCATTAAGCTATGATTACAGATATTCCAAGTTGTACTGCAGTTGTAATTCATCCCTCAACTAAGTTACATGCATTCATCACTTAATAGCCTTAGAAAAACTTGAGGGTTGCTTTCTTTTGTTACCCCAACATATTGTTTTTTTTTTCCTTTTCAGCATATTGTTTTACTCCCTTTTTTTTTAAGCTTTAAAAATTGAATCTTTGGGGCTTCAACTTATCACACTTACTCTTCAGACATGAAGATGGAGTTGAGCAAATAGTCCATCCCTGAGCCCTACGAGCAGTGTCATCCTATGAAGACTTTCATTCACTCTCTCCAGTACTATCATTCATACCAGGAAAAGTTAAATAGAGCAAACACAACTTACCTAGTGTACTAAGATAGCAAGATGCATCGAAGAGTGTCCCTCAACAGTTTTGCTTATATTATCAATTAATTTTCTTGATTTTTCGGGGAGTTTTTAAGCCTTTATTTTGCTACATAGAGCATTTAGTTCATTCACATTGATCCATGCTTTGGCATCAGAAAGTCGACCTAGAGCTTCCCTAAAATTTCTTAAATTTTTAGAGTGCATGCAACATGTGTTTTTAAGGGCTACAGTAGATTTATCATTGAGTTCAAAATCTAAAGCTCTTAACACATTGCAAAGCATCAACATAGATTCATCATAGGAAGTCATGATCAACGCAACCATAGTTTAGAATCAAAGGAATCATAACAAAAGGGAACCTATCAGACATATTAGGCTATTTACAGGTTCTAAAAAAATTAAAATTTTAAAATTTACCTAAATTTAACCTAATATATATGGGTATATACTCCCTCAAACTCAAGAAATTGTCCCTAATGCAAAAAGAAACAAAAAGAAAAAATAAAAACAAATTAAAGAAAAACAAATATATAGATGCAAATATGAAAAACTAAACTAAACTAAAAAAATAAAAAAAATAACCCAGGGAATTATTGGGGTGGTGCGGCGCGGCTGGCTCTTTGTCCGTCGTCCAGTGCGTGGCGTGAAAGGAGTAGATACTGGTGGTGCATGGTTGGTGGCATGGGATACAGAGGCATCCTATTTCGGAAGAGCAGTGGTTGATGCGGTAGAGTCTTAGGAGGTAGATAATGGGGGTCTACGCCCCAAGTGTGCTTATAGCTCCTCAATAAGATCAAGAACTCTTCCAGCAGTAACCTTAGTTCGAGTCCTAGAAACGGTAATAGATGGAGTTGGAGTGGGTGAAGTCTTGTCAAGAGAATGAGTGACTCGACCCACTAGTTGGTGTACTTTAATATAATCATCGCTAACCAAATAGACTGGGCTAGTGTGAGTTGATAATTCAGGGTGCATGGGGAACTTGCCCTTGTCCGTAGCTCGTGTTCCCTTAGCAAGTCAGTAGAGAGCAGGTGTGGTAGCAGGTTCTTTCCTTTTTCGTGTTCTAGCAGCAACAGCTGGAGGGCTGAAAGGATTTTATCTTACTTTTCTTATTTTTCTTCTCTTTCTTCACCATTTTCTTCTTCTTCATCTTCTCTGGGCGATTGGTTAGTAGGAGGCTCAGTAAAGTAATGCTCCAAGAACATCGGGAATGCTTCAGTAAATCTTAAGGACCATCGATTCAGCATATCTCTTGTGGCTAGATCATTTTCTCTGGAATATTCAAAGAATGGCTTGAAGAATTCTATCATGGCACTAAGCAGAACAGTATGCAGAGAACTTTTTGCCGTGGCACTGAAGGGTGTTGTGCTGGTCTCCCTTGGGAGCATATCTATGTATGGGCTTTTATTACCAAGTCTTTGGGGTTAGTCTAAACTTGTGCCTTCTCACACAATGAAGTTATCAGACTTGAGAAAAGCAAAGGTCGTTTTTGGCCAGAAGACGTTGCCCTGCCCATAATAGATTTGTAATTCATTCTTCCAACATTAATTTGTCGATTAGTCATGACAGAGTGCAAGAGAAGTATCCTATCGGCGAGATTGTGGAGTGTTGTCCTATGGGTCTCATTTGTGTATTTATAAAATGAATCCAATATTTAGGGTCTAGTTTCAAGTTAACCTATTTTACAATCTTGTGGGTGGTCAATTTCTATGTTCATGCTGTCCTCAGAATGCACAAGTCGTTCAGCACCTCATCATGGATGGCGTTAGTCACTGTCGACGCAAAGTCCTCATGGTAGTCCTCTGCATTATCAAGGTCATATAGATTATTGATTATCTCGGTAGAGAATACCATTTTACCACAGACGAATAAAGTGATGTTATCGGCTTTGGTGATGTGGGTATAAAACTCGCACACCCAAGAAATATTGATATGCCCAAGTTTTTGGACAAACTCTTCCCAGTCATGGGTTTCAATGACAGAGCGAATGTTGTCATCGAACAGGAGTTTGTGTGTGCGGATGAACTCTAAGCCTTCTTTCAGTATTAGCTGTCGATTCTGAAAGTTCTTGTATCGCTTCTCCATCTCTAGATTGTAAAAAAATCCAGTGAAGATCAACTTCTTCTCTAGCTGGTGTGGTACGGCGCGATGTTGAAGTAGAGGATTTTTGGGATAGGGTTGTTCTAGTTGATTTTGGGGTGATTGGTGAAGCACTTGCACTAACGCAGTTGGCGATTCTTGTTTTGGCCATGTTGAAGAAAAGAATGCAAGGACGAAGAGTTTTAGTGTTCGAGTAGATGTTAATAATGCAAGAAAAAAGGAAACACGGTTTTCTCAGGGTTATAAAGGAGATGTAGAGTTTCTGAATAGTGTGGTGAAGAAGGGAAAGATGGGTTTAATTGTGTGTGATTGATGGAAAGACGTGTGACGACATGTGAATGGTATATAGGGTAAAGTAGGGTAGAGAAAATCGGTATAATAATTATGAGGAAAATATAGTATTTTGATGGTAAATCTTCTCTCCCCTTTTCCGAAGAATATCTTAGTCGGTCAAAATGTCTATGCTCTTGATTTGTTGAGGGCCCAACAAATAACCTTGTGAGATAACTGCCAAAATTATCAATATATATTAAAGAAAATTTAGTCCTAATAGGAAATGAAAATTGAAATTACTGAAAATAAAAATGCTAGAAATTAAAAGTGCAAGAAAGCAAAAAGATAAGATTTGGATGTGCTAAACTTCTAATAATGGGACAGAAAGTTTATTACGATGGATTGGTTGTAACACCCCTAATTTTTATAAAATAATAATAAATAATATAAATTAAAATGGGTAAGTGGTTGCTGTGTAGGTTTAAACCCGTGACCCCCATCATGTATCTTTGCCTTACACTGAGCCAAACACTCCTTTATGTCTTAGCTTGTACCAAAATTTCTTTGGTATTTGGTGCGATAGGTATGAACCAGTTGTAATTATAACCGTTCAACTACCCTCTTAGCATTGAATGCCTATTTTAAATTTAAAACTTGTGGATAGATCTAGAATACCAATAAGCTCTCACCTAACCCACCTTCTATTTTCTTTCGAACCTTGACCAATATCTTTGCCGTCGTCGTGGCGTGCACTGTCATCATCCAACTGTTTGCCGCCTCATTCTGATCATACCCCTGACCATCATGTGCCAAGAATTATCACCATTCGCCGTAAAAGTTGGCTTAAAAGGTTCGACAAGAAACCACCCAAGCCTCGCTCCTCTATTCTTGTCATTTTCGGCCACCGTTTGTTGTTCGTCCATTGCGCTACCACCACGAGTTCCTCATACAGAGCTAAACAAAACCCACCCCTTGGATCTTCCGTCTATCACTGTTTAGAGTATCACCAGAGCTAAGTTGCTTCCGACCTTGTCCCTTCCATTTTGGTAAGGATTTTTTACTTAATTCTAATTTATGGCTGAAAATTATAGAGTTGTTGGCGTTTTCTACTTTTTCGGTATCTTTTCAGCCATTTTGGACCACGCGTGAGCGTCACGTATCGTATGAGATGATTTTCAGTTACCTTGGACGGTGGCCCTTGGACCAAATCAGTCTGATCGTTTTGAGCCTGGTCTAGCCACTGATATGACCCGGTCTGACCAACCCGGTCTAATAACCCAATAGAATTAATAATGGTTTTTGGGCCAGTCAGCTTAAAGCCCAACAACCTTTAGCCCAAACCGATTAAGCCAACCAGACCCAAACTCGTCAAACCTTACCATTTTAGTCTAACTGAACCTGAATTGAGTTAACTTGTCTGAGTTAACTCACCGAGTTAACCCGTCTGAGTCAACTTGTATGAGTCAACTTGTCCGAGTCAACTCGTCTGAGTTAACTTGTTTGAGTCAACCCAGTTGAATTTGACTAATTGACTCTAACCGTTAACTCTGACTGTTGACCGTTGACTTTGACCAAAAAGTTAACTTTTTTAAAAACATATATTTTATATTTTTTAACGTCTTGAGTCCATTTTTGAAACCCGTTTCGCAAAATTATAACTCGAAAGCCTCTGGGTTTTACGTTGAACCCGAACATGCATATGCATTAAGTTAATTATTTCAAAAGAAGTTATTGAATAAAAGACTGACTCGTAGTATTATTAGTTTAAAGGTGCTAGAGACTCTCCCGATCGTGTATTTGCCTAGCTCATCTCCTCTCGATACATGTGACTGCGTGATCCTATTGTGACTCGTATGTATAAATACATTATGAATTATCATAGAAGAAAATTTCTCCCATATTAATTTAAAATTTATTGTGTCTTAGGTTCTAGCACAATATCAGAGTATAACACTCATGCTCAATAGGCCATCTAGGTGACTTGATATTTTGAGGTGTGTTCCTTGTGTGCTATATAAATGTTTTAAATATTTTGTCTAAACTGATCATGTGCACATGACTAAATTCTCTGATTTTGTAAAACATAACATGTTTTCTGATTTTAAGCATGGTTATTTTACCTGTTTGATTTATGCCTAAGCACATAATTTGATAGCATGCTCTCTGATTACTGTTTTTCTAAAAATAATTATCTGTTTTATATCTACTGCTACTACTACTTATTACTGAATATTGTTATTACTATCTTTATTGTTTTACTGGGTACTTAGGATAGAAGATGAAATCTCTGCAGGTTTAGCCCTGTCCGTATAACACCCCAAAATCGGGCCTAGTCAGAATTCAATTCTGATAACCAAAAATTTTACACTAAAAAGTCAAATTATAGTATTGACCTTTGACCAAGTGGTCAATTATAGGATTATTGAATCCTAATTAGGTGTGGATATTGTTTAAGGATTCTATTGTAAACATTGAAACTTGTCTTAGTGACTAGATTGAGAAAACTGAAAGTTTAGGGGCAAAAGGAATAAAAATAAAGAGTTGAGAGACTAACCTTACGATTAGCCTCTCATCAAGATTTATCACCACCTATGTGGCCATTTAGGGTGAAGTTGCTTCATCTTAAGGAAATTCTAAGCTATTAGGATAGTAAAAGAAGGAAAAATAGATATAGAAGTTCACCGGTAGAAATCCTCCAAGCTGGCACCTTCATTTTCTTTTTCCTTTTCTTCTAGCTAAGCAAGCACCTCCATTGAAGGGTACCTCAAGCTTAAACTTTCTCAAGTTTCTTAGTCCTAATCTATTGTTAGTAATCGGGTAAGCTAAAGCCCTCATGTTGATTAGTAAATCCATGGCTAAACCAAGTTTAAATTCAAGATCAAGAATGTTATGAACCCTAGAAATTCCTAGGGATATTAAGTTCGATCTTTATTTTTTCCATAGCTAATAAGTTGCTATGAATCTATTATTGATATTGAAATTCTTGCAATTTCTATCTTATGTAGTTCAAGAAAATCAAGGTGAAGAATCATCAATCCCTCTAATTCCAACAAGTTCAAGAACAAATGAATTGTCATCCGAGAACCTTGAAAGCCTTGAAAGTATCGGTGAGTGTAGTCAGACTCTCGGGATTGGCTATGTGTCTTTCCCGATTTTATTAATATTGTTTATTACATTTTTATCCATGAATTCAGGGTATGGTTACATCAAAACCTCGTAAGAGGTACCATTGGTAAGCTTTGGTAAGCTTATTGCATTGATATGTGAGTTATTGAATCATTACGTTGATATTGATATCGTTGAAACATTGAGAAATGCCATATTGATATTTCTATATTGATATTTCTATATAGTTATTGTCATCGCTACCGTTATTGTTATTGATATTGATATTGGCCTAAGCATTGAATCCTTGGATACAAATGAATATGGGATACAATTGGCATGCCATAGAATTCATAAGCTCATTGGTACGGAGTGGACTACGGTCTTTGAGCTAAGGCTCTATTTGGCGATGTTGGCGGGATGTGTTGATTTTGGTCTTATTGGCGATGTTGGAGGATATTGACCATCTATTATTGGCGATGTTGGTTGGGAATTCGCGTATCCACTTTTACAAATCAATCCAAGGAAATAAATTATCGAAATTATTGTTAAAACATGATTTGAGATAAATTCACATTGATATCCTTGTTATTGTTGTTATTGGCATACATGTTATTATTGTTGACTACCTCACTAGGTTATATATGCCTAATGCATCTCATTTCCATGCATTTTCAGGTTAAAGGTTGGTCAGATCAAGGATCATAGCTAGACGAGTTTTGAAGCAAGTCACATAAGCTAAAGTAATGTAATCCTAGCCTTTGAACTCCTAGAATGGTGGCATAGGGTCTAAATAAGTTAGTTTAGCTCCATTTTGTATGTACATATGGTTCACCATGTTGAATGGGTTAAAGCATGAAATATGGTATGTTAGTGTTTTGACAAAATTGGTAAAATGCACTAATGAGTAAAAAACTTAGTAAATGGATTCGTATTGGCATAAAATTTGACATGCATATAGAAATAATGATTATAAGCTTGCTGGTAAAATTTGATAAACATTGGTCAAGGTTAAGGCCTTCAATTTGGATAAAAACCAAACAAATTTTGTCATTACAGACATGTGCGTTTTGGTACGAGTAATGTCGTACCGGTACTGATAAGTAGTTTTGGGGCAATGTTAACCTATGCGTACCGGTACGAGTGATATCGTATAGGTACATGTATACAAATTTGGTACAGAGAATTAAGGTGTACTGATACTACTTTAGGAGTAACAATACGCCAAATAAACACTGGAATTTTACTGTATCAATGGTACCGGTATGGGTGGTATCGTACCGATACCCATTAGCAACTCAATTTGGGAATTTAGGGTGAGTGTACCGGTACGGTAATGGATTCGTATCGATACGGAGGGCATTGAATCCTCGTACCGGTATAGTATATTGTGTACAAATACTAGATTTAGGTTTGGAAGAAATTATTTTAAGGGCATACCGATACGGCCTCATGAGTACTGTTAGTTATCTGGTTTAAAAAAACTTGCAAAATAGTCACTAAATCAAATATGGATTAATTGAAAGTGTTAATGGTTTTCAAATCTATTGAAATTTTATATACAAGATAATCAAGCATGGAATTTCACATTGATAACCCTAATTATTGATAAGTCTCTATAATTTTCTAAAATTATAATTTAGTCCTTAAATTTGTTTAAGTTGTCAAATGGTCCTCTAATTATAATTTGGCTGAGTTTGCATTGAAACAACGTTATTAATTCATTGTTTATAGTTAAAGTCATCGAAATTAATAAATTGTTCACCGTATTGTTCACCGGTAACGCTTTTTGACCTGGATTCCTACTAGACCAGGAAGAGAGTGTTACATTTGTGGTATCTGATAAGTGTGTAAAAGTATTGTTTTTCCTACCATTTTTACTTACATTATTGTTAGACTTAAGCTCATTTTAGTTACATTTGTAGTCATTCATGCATAAGTTCATAGTTTCCTAGTTCAATGTGCTTGGCCATGCATTTTATTACTTTTTGTAGAAAAAATGCTGCTCTTTTGCTCGTTTGTTTGCAGGATGAGTTGCAAAGCCAATTACCGAAGTATGCCATAGCGTTAAGGGATCAAAGCAGTTGGGATTTCCAACCGCCCAATTCATATTCAAATGCAAAGGATAAATCCCCATTTTATTTATTTATCAACTACATTATCTCTCACATTTGAAATTCAAAATGAAAACCCTATCTCTACTAAATTCTCACGCAACAAACTATCATCCACACCTATTTAAAGGGATCGAAACACTTGAAGAGAAGAGAGGAAATTAGGGGAAATCGGATCGAGAGAAAGATTAAGGGGAAAGCTGGTCGTGAGATGAATAGAGTGAGGAGTTCACCCCCTCTCTTTCTTTCTTAGTTTGTAATTGCACATCATCCACCATGTTTGGGGAATTTTCCTTCATATTTTCTTTCCACCCAACCATAAATTAGATGGTTTAGGTTATTAGGTTTTGAGAGGATTTTGTTTGGATGATTTGATTTCGATTTAAGGTTAAATGTACAATGTTGATTGAATTCGTGTTCTTGCAAATTGAGTAGTTTAGAGATAAACACTTGAGTGAGAATCATTTGTTGAAACTCAAACCCCTAAACCGGTGACAACACAAGGGAGAGCAAGGTCAATTAAGGATTCGTAAGAAGAAATCATTCTAATAAAGTGACAGCCATTGGAGGTTCCTCAACTGATTTGATTTCCAAACATTAAGAGAGTTGATGGAGATCAACGAACTGAACTAAATCTGGGTTTCCTAATATTTCGAGAGCTGAAAGAAATCAATTCCCTCTTGAACCAAGTTTTCGAAAAGTGACAAAGTGATGGAGCTTGGCGACGGGGAAAATTTCAAGCGGCTAACAAGAGTTCAAGGAAAGACGATGTTCATTCTTGGTAAAGTAACGTGTGACAGACGTATCACCAAGATTTGCGCAAGCGTCGGCCCTTCAAGTTAGAAATAACGTGAAGGCAGTGAAGAATACTCTGCCGAACATTGGAGACACAATTGACTTGCCACAACATCGTACTTACCGCAACAATTAACTTGCCAGGGCAACCCTCTTACCGAGAAGGGTTATACTCTGACTCAACCACTTGCGATTGTATTTCACTGGTCACAGAGAATCATATTTCTGGCAAACTACTTGTCTGGGCAATTACTTGCCACGACAATCTACTTGCCTCAGTATTTCACTTGCCTCTGGCATTCAACTTGCCAAAGTAACTCATCCGTCATACTCTCAATCCTAATAATCCAACTAACTCCCTCACTAATTACTTTATTTCTTTTACAATTTTTAGTTATATGTTTTATTTTTCTATCACCATCTATCATCACAACTATTCTCTTATTTCAATGCAAGGAGATAAGAGTCCAAGTCCTTCAGACCAGTCCCTGTGGAGACGATACTTTATATTCATCACTTTATTACTTGCGACGTGTTCGCTTGCACATTTGCGTAGCACTTAAAACACACAACAAGTTTTTGGCGTTGTTGCCAAGGACTGGCAATTACAACTTTACCTTTAATTTCTTGCATTATTTTTTCTTTTTTCTTTTGTTATTTGTTTCAAGTGGCTGTTGGTTTTGCATCTGTGTATGACCAGGGCAAGACCAACAGCATAAGACTATCCAATTAAACCTAAGATTGAACATGTAGTCTGTAAGAGAAGAAGAGAACTACACACAGTTATGGCAGATCCAATTGCCAATGGCAATCAGAATGCCGCATCAAGAGGCAATATAGCCGTAGCAGATTAACCAGTTCAAGTATGAAGTAGACCCATTCGAGATCACTTACTACCAGACCTTGGTGATCTCAATCCAGGAATTGCTACTCTTGAGATTCAAGCCGCAAACTTTGAATTTAAGCCCGTAATGTTCATTATGCTAAATTCAATTGGGCAATTTGGTAGTTCAGTAATGAAGATGCCAAGAAACATCTAAGATCTTTCTTAGAGGTTTGCAATTCTTTCAAATAGTAAGGAGTCCATGAGGATGTCCTTAGACTTATTCCTTTTCCCTATTCACTGAAGGATAGGGTAACAACATGGTTCGACAGCATGTCACCAGACACTTTAAAATCTTGGACAGATCTATGCCAAAGTTTTCTTGTCGGGTACAATTCTACTAGTATGACAGATAAATTATGTAACGATATCACTTTTTTCTGTCAAGCAGATGAAAAATTTATGTACGAGGCTTGGGATCATTACAAAGAGCTTCTTCGCAAGTGTTCTATGTCACCAGAAACCAGTTTTTACGTTAGAAACTACAACAGAAACAACAATCTATATTCCAACACATATAATCTGGGATGGAAGTAGCATCCAAACTTCTCATGGAATAATCAGAATGGCTACAACAATACATCTCGATAGAATACTGAAGCATCAAGATTCTAACAGAACATGCCATTGTAATAAAATCAATTACTGCAGCAACAATCAACAACTAGTTCTTTAGAAATCACTCTCAATGTTTTTATGCTTAAAACTGAATCTTATCTGGATGAAACTAGAAATTTCATGAAAAATACCGACTCTTTTATGAATAGGACAGAAATTCGAATACAGAGTCAAGAAGCAACAATTAAGTCTTTAGAAACTCAAGTTGGTGCCCAATCTCTAAGCACGAGGCCACAAGGAACCTTGCCCAACAATATTGAGGTTGCCCGAGGTTTAGGCCATGAGCTGTGTAAAGTAATCACTACCAGAAGCGGAGCAAATGTGGGTAAAGATTTTATCCAACCCGAGGAGGATGAGCATACATTGACTGATAAAGAAGAGTTTTCAAAAGCGAATGCCACAACGATTCTATATGCCGCAGCAAGTCCATCTATTACAGCCAATCCAGTCGAGGTGAGTAAAGACAAAGAGAACAGACCGCCACCACCATTTCTACAGAGGTTAAAGAATCAAAGGAATAAGTACCAGTTTAAGAAGTTTCTTGACATTCTTAAACAAGTCCACATCAACTTACCATTGGTTGAGGCAATCGAGCAGATGCTGAATTACGCCAATTTCCTTAAAGAAATAGTATCTAAGCGTAAGAGGTTAAGCGAGTTTGAGACAGTTGCCTTAACAGAAAGATGCATGGCACTGTTACACAAACAATTGCCCCCTAAGCTTAAAAATCCAGGCAATTTCACAATACCATGTTTCATTGGCGAGCATTATATCGGAAAAGCTCTAAGTAACCTTGGAGCAAGCATAAATCTTATGCCCAAATCTATGTTTCAACGATTAGGTATAGGCAAGACGAGGCCCACCACAGTCATGTTGCAGCTTGCCGATAGATTATATGTGCATTTTGAGGGAAAAATTGAAGATATTTTGGTAAGAGTTGATAAGTTTTTTTTTCTTGTTGATTTTATTGTTTTGGACTGTGAAGCGGATGAGTTTGCTCTCATCATTCTTGGGAGTCCATTCTTAGCAACACGGAGGACTTTGATTGACGTTGAAAGAGGAAAACTCATCATGAGGGTGAATGAGTAGCAAGTCACACTTAGAGTGTTCAAAACGTTTAAGGATGTCGACAATCCAAAAGAATGCCAAGCAATAGAAGCCACGATAAAGTTCAACTTCGATGTAGAAGACTATTGCCTTGGCAATTCTTTTGCCAACTCTGAAATAAAAGAGACAAAGGAGGTCGAGATAAACACTAGAAAGCAACATAAGGTAAATTGGGTTGTAAATCAACCAGGTAAGAGTTTGAATCCCTTGATTTTTCAAATACAGAATGTAAACCTAAGAAACCTTCCATTGAGCAACCCCCTATTTTAGAATTAAAAACTTTGCCAGAATAATTAAAGTATGTTTATCTGGGAGAGGACGATACCTTGCCCGTAATTATTTCTTCTAAGTTACAACTTGAACAGGAACAGAAATTGATCGATGTATTGATGTTGCACAAAAAGGTAATAGGTTGGACAATAGTAGATCTGAAGGGGATCATCCCAGCAGTATGAACACTCAAGATCCTGTTAGAGTAGGGCCACAGTAACTCTATTAAAGCCCAAATGAAACTTAACCCAGCCATGAAGCAAGTCGTGATGAAGAAAATCATAAAGTGGCTAGATGCTGGTATCATATACCCTATCTTCGACAGCTCCTAGGTAAGTCTGGTACAAAGTGTTCCGAAAAAGGAAGGTATGACTGTGGTAAGCAATGAAAACAATGAACTTATTCTTACTAAGACTATCGCATGATGGAGAGTTTGCATGGACTATCGTAAGTTAAATAAGGCTACTAGGAAAGATCATTTTTCTTTACCCTTTATTGATCAGATGCTTAACCGTCTTGTAGAAAAACTTTTTATTGTTTTCTTGATGGATACTCAGGTTCTAACCAGATTGCCATAGCTCTAGAAGACTAGGACAAAACCACATTCACTTGCCCATTTGGCACATACGCATTTAGGAGAATACCATTTGGACTTTGTAATGCACCAACAACTTTCCAGAGGTGTATAATGGCAATTCTCTCAGATATGGTGGAGGATTTCCTTGAAATTTTCATGGACGACTTCTTAGTTTATGGGGACAACTTTGATAATTGCATTGGCAATTTAGACAAAGTGTTGACACGATGTGAAGAATCTGACCTAGTGTTAAATTGGGAGAAATGCCATTTCATGGTGAATGAAGGCATCGTGTTGGGTCACAAGATCTTGCACAGAGGCATAGAAGTGGACAAGGCAAAAATGGACGTGGTTGACAAATTGTCGCCACCAAACTCAGTTAAATGAATCAAAAGTTTTCTTAAGCACGCAGGATTTTACAGAAGGATCATTCATAATTTTTCTAAAATCTCTAAACCTCTGTGTAAGTTGCTTGAACAAGATAGAGCTTTCAAGTTTGATGAATCTTGTGCCACGCATTTGATGAGCTAAAGCGGGAACTTTCAAGTTTGATGAATCTTGTGCCACGCATTTGATGAGCTTTCAAGTTGTTTGAACATGATAGAGCTTTGCCGTTCGAACTAATGTGTGACGCAAGTGACTACGCAGTGGGAGCTGTCTTAGGTCAACAAAAAGGTAAAACTTTCCATGTTATATATTATGCTAGCAAAACACTTAACGGTGCTCAATTAAACTACACCACTACATAAAAAGGAATTGTTGGCAGTTATATTCGCATTTGACAAATTTAGGCCTTATAATAATTGATACGAAGGTAATTCTTCACATTGATCATTCGACAATTAAGTGTTTAATTTCTAAAAAAGATGCTAAACCTTGTTTAATTCGATGGATTTTGCTTTTCCAAGAGTTTGATGTAGAAGTTAATGACAAGAAAGGAACAGACAACCAGGTTGCCGATCATTTATCCAGACTTGAAGGGAGCAACAAAGATGATGATCGCGTGGAGATTTATGACACTTTCCCGGATGAGCAGTTGTTAAGATTAAAGCACCATGTTGGAGGCCATGTTGAAAGAGACAAGCTCACAATCTCCTTGGGAGATGCATGAAAATGCTCTTGCTAAAGATTTTTCATTTTATTTTTTTAGTTATTTTTGGACTTGTTATTTTTGGATTTTTGTTATTTTAATATGTTTTGGGATTTTTCTTATTTATTTTGGTTATTTAAATTTTTGGTTAGTTAGACTTTTTGGTTTTAAATTTTTAATTTGTTATTTTTGGTTAGTTAGGTTGTTTATTGTTTTTGAATTTAAAATTATGTTATTTATATTTCTTTTTGAATTTTAAATTTGAATCTTTTCTCTTTTTAATTATCCATTCTCTTATTTTTATTTTATTTTAATCTTTATATTTTTCTTTTCTAGGTCAATAGTTTAAATTGGAGAAGAATTGAAGAAGTGTTGGAATTTTTTTCCAAGAGAGATCAGGGGCCGGTAGGTTATTGTAGGCTTAAATACCTAATTTTGTTCAAACCCTAGAATTATTTCATCAATTTTTCTTCTACCATGTCGCACCACTCATCCCCTTCCCATCATTGTATGATTTTTCACCCATTAGTGAGACGTCATTCAACATTTCACCTTTCCATCACACGTCATTCACTTTACCATTATAAAACCAACCTTTCATCTCTCCTATTCATTTACTCTTTCATATTCACTTCATGTTCTTCCCACTTCATTTTCTCCATTTTTGAAATTTTGAGTTTTTCTTTTCTTTTTCTTCTTAAATCGAAATCATGTTTACAAACCTCAAAATCATGGATAAAATTTACCCCTCACGTACGCTACAACCATCGTACCGTAAGTTCACCACAACGGACGTGCAGAAGATGTTCGAAGAGAAGTTTGTAATAAGACGAGTTTGGAATGAGCAAGGCTTTGCCTATGACATGCCACACCCGAGTTTCAGTCTTGAGGAGTCCATATATGCCACGATCGAGAGTCGTAAATTGTCAATATTCTATGAACAACCGGTCGGAGTAAACGTCTTATGGGTAAGAGAATTTAACTATTATATTTCTAGTCTAGATAACCCGGTCGTATTTGTACGTGGCAGGGCCATTCTTCTCGACGCTGCTACCAACAACGCCTATTATGGTTTTTTTCGAAGAAGATGAACATGCAAAGTTCGTGGAAAATGTGACTCACAAAAAGATGGACAAAGTTTTGAATGATCTTACCTTGGAAGGAACATAAAAGAATAAGGGAAAACTTAAGGGAACGGTAAACCATATTATGCTAAAACTTGAAGCTAAGTTGTGGATTAATTTTATTAAGACTCGTTTAATGCCTACCACACACAACACCATTGTTTTGTTGTCTCGATTATTATTGTTGCACTATATTCTTCACACGCGTATTATTAATGTTGGGCAAATAATTGTGAATAAAATGTAAGCATGCAGTAAAAAAGACGTAGGAGCCTTATATTTTCCCAATTTAATATATATTTTGTGTGAGAAAGAAAAAGTTCCAATCGAGCCAACCGATGAAAGACTGCCAAAGCGGAGTGTGTGGACAAAGGTGTAGGACATGCGAGTAATGCAAGAATGAATGCCACGACCAAAACCAAATGTCCCAGCACTGGCAAGTGCACATACCGCGGTAAAAGACACTGGACCAAAAGAGTTTGCATCGACAAGTTCTTAAGGGCTGGTCGATCTAGTACAACCTTTGTTGGAGAAGTCAGAGCTCATAGAGGAACGAGAGATGCAACTTCTGTTGTATATCAAGGATGAAGATATTGCACTAGTACAAATTATCTTGGATAAGTACCCCGATTGCCAAGTACCATTCCCCGTGTTCCCTAAAGAATTACTTGACACGGTAAGTAATGCTGGCAAGTCTGGCTCAGTCGAGAAGGAAACTGCCACGACAATTGATGCCAAGGATAAAGGTAAGAAATCAGTGACTGAACCTATGCGAACTGAACCATTTGTTGATCTTACAGATTCTGAAGATACCACTTTCACACCGTTGATGTCCTCACAATTGGATGAGCTGCCACAGAAACCAACAAAGTATAAAGCTTAGCCACTTAAGGAAGCCGACACAATGGGTGAACCGGAGAAGAAGGTAGAGGAGACTAAAGCTTCAACCCTGCACCACCAGCAAGACAACAACCAACACACACTAGAAAACGTGTTAAGCATATGGCCACCAAGAAACTGCGAGCTAGAGGTGATGCACATATCGCGGTAAAAGACACTGGACCAAAAGAGTTTGCCTCGACAAGTTCTTAAGGGCTGGTCGATCTAGTACGACCTTTGTTAGAGAAGTCAGAGCGCATAGAGGAACGAGAGATGCAACTTCTGTTGTATATCAAGGATCAAGATATTGCACTAGTACAAATTATCTTTGATAAGTACCCCGATTGCCAAGTACCATTCCCCGTGTTCCCTAAAGAATTACTTGACACGGTAAGTAAAGCTGGCAAGTCTGGCCCAGTCGAGAGGGAAACTGCCACGGCAATTGATGCCAAGGATAAAGGTAAGAAATCAGTGACAGAACCTATGCGAACTGAACCATTTGTTGATCTTACAGATTCTGAAGATACCACTTTCACACCGTTGATGTCCCCACAATCGGATGAGCTACCACAGAAACCAACAAAGTATAAAGCTTCGCCACTTAAGGAAGTTGACACGATGGGTGAACCGGAGAAGAAGGTAGAGGAGACTGAAGCTTCAACCCTGCACCACCAGCAAGACAGCAACCAACACACACTAGAAAGCGTGTTAAGCACATGGCCACCAAGAAACCACGAGCTAGAGGTGATGACCTCTCTGAGTAGCATTTGCATTTTTATTTTTTTATTTTTATTTTCACGCATTGAGGATAATGCCTTCCTTGAGTTTGGGGGGATTGTCTTGGTTGTTTCATGTTTAGTTGCATTTGCATTCATTTATTTTTAGTTAGTGTCACTTGCCATGATAGTTTGCATGGCTGATCTTGTTAATAACCTGTTATGATAACTGATGACGATTTATTTGCCAAGGCATTAGGTTAATAGAACTTTTGACTCTAGGCTTAGCATAGAAAATTGCTTAGGATTTCGTTATGATACAACTTTAATAAACATTATTGCGATTTGTTAATTTAGGAGAACCTAATGACCTTAGGTAAGTAAATATTAGAAAAATGCTAGAGGTGCCTAAAACTGGCTCTAGTCTTAGGGATTTTAAAAATGCTAAAGGTTCCTATCTGGCTATAGTACAAAAAATGCTAGAGGTGCCAGAAAATAGCTCTAGTTAGATCGCTTGCCTCAACAAGTTAATAAAACTAAGGTTTTGCTTGGAACTCTTATGATTAACTTGTACATGACTACACACACACTTCACTTGCGTCATATTGAATTTTGAGTAATCTTTCTATATTTTGCCTAAAGTCACAAAGGTAATTAATGTTAGTTGCCTCGATTCTGAAGATTGAAGTTAGGTATGCAACTTGTTTGTGTTTGGTAAATGCCTTGGCAGGTGATGGTTAGTTTTACATTGCTTGAAGTCAAGCAATAGTTCGAGTTTAGGGGTATGATAAGTGTGTAAAATTTCTATTTTCCTACCCTTTTTACTCACATTATTGTTAGACTTAAGCTCATTTTATTTGCATTTGTAGTCATTCATGCTTAAGTTCGTAGTTTCCTAGTTCAATGTGCTTAGCCATGTATTTTATTACTTTTTGTAAAAAAATGCTGCTTTTTTGCTCGTTTGTGTGCAGGGCGAATTGCCAAGCCAATTGTCAAAGTTTGCTAGGGCGTTGAAAGGATCAAGCAGTTAGGATTTCCAGCCGTTCAATTCAAATTCAAATGCAAAGGATAAATCCCCATTTTTACTTATTTATCTTGTACATTATCTTCCACATTTGAAATTCAAAATGGAAGCCTTATCCCCACTAAATTCTCACGCAACAAACTCTCATCCACACCTATTTAAAGGGATCAAAACATATAAAGATAAGATAAGAAATTGGGGAAATCAGACACGGAGAGAGATCAAGGGGAAAGCTGATCGTGAGAGTGATTGGAGTGAGAAGTTTATCTCCTCTCTTTTTCTTAGTTTGAAATTGCACATTATCCACCATGTTTGGGGAATGTTTCTTTGTATTTTCTTTCCACCAACCATGAACTAAATTAGATGGTTTGGGCTATTAGGTTTTGATACGATTTTGTATGGATGATTTGATTTTGGTTTAAGGTTAAATGTACAATGTTGATTCAATTCTCGTTCTTGCAAATTGAGTAGTTTAGAGATAAGCACTTGAGTGAGAATCATTTGTTGAAACTCAAATCCCTAAATCGATGACAGCACAAGGGAGAGTGAGATCAATGAAGGATTCGTGAGAAAGAATTATTCTAATGAAGTGACAGCCATTAGAGGTTCCTCAACCGAGCTGATTTCCAAACATTAAGATAGTTGATAGAGATCAACGGACCAAATTAAATCCTGGTTTCCTAACATTACGAGATCTAAAGGAAATTAATTCCCTCTTGAACCAAGTTTCCAAAAAGTGACAAAGAGAAGGAGCTTGGCGATAGAGAGAATTTCATGCGACTAGCAAGAGTTCAAGGAAAGACGGTATTTATTCTTAGTAAAGTAACGTGTGACAGACGTATTACCAAGATTTGCGCAAACATAAGTCCTTCAAGTTAGAAATAACATGAAGGCAGTGAAGAACACTCTGTCGAACATTGGAAACACAATTGGCTTGCCACAACATCGCACTTGTCGCAACAATTAACTTTCCATGGCAACTATTTGCCAAAAAGGGTTCTACTCCGACTCAACAACTTGCGATTGCATTTCACTGGTCACGGAGAGTCATACTTCCAGCAAACTACTTGCCTGGACAATTACTTGCCATGACAATCTACTTGCCTCAGCATTTCACTTACCTCCGGCATTTACCTTGCCAAAGCAACTCATTCGGCATACTCTCAATCCTAATAATCCAACCAACTTTCTCATTGATTACTTCATTTCCTTTACAATCTTTAGTTATTTGTTTTATTTTTCTATCATCACAACTATTCTTTTATTTCAGTGCAAGGAGTTAAGAGTCTAAGTCCTTCAGACCAGTCTCTGTAGAGACGATACTCTATATTTATCATTTTATTACTTGTGACATGTTCACTTGCACATTTGCGTAGCACTCAAAACACGCAACAGTATCAGAGCTAGAGTTTAGTCGATTCTCAGACTAAACAGAAGTCTATTGTATTGTTATTGTATTGTATATGTCATCTAGGAGTTTATTGTTGTGTATATTGTGACTTGCGATTAATCTGATCCTTTTTTCTTTTATAGTATAAGATGTCTGACTCCGAGAAAACTCACAAAGAAGTTGCGCATACCACCGGCTCCTCGACACATGGCAAGGAGAAAAGGGGAAAGACTCTCTGAATTTACAAGTTCCGTAACAAAAACATGGCAGTATGCACAATCTTCTATAGCTGTTACCTCGACAAGAAGAGCCCCTATAGATAAGTTGACATAATATCAAGCTACTACCTTTATAGGCAAGGCTGGTGATGATCTTGAAGCGACAGAATATTGGTTGGATAGTACCTTGAGGATATTGAATAAACAATTACAATGTTCAGATGAGCATAAGCTCGAATGCACCATAGCTTTGTTGGCAGATGAGGCTCTGTATTTATGGGAAACAACTATTCTTACTGTTCCTGAAGAAGCTGTGACATGGGAGTTTTTTCTGCATGAGTTTAGAAAAAAATATATCAGTGGGTATTATTTGGCTAAAAGGCAGGATATCTTTCTACATCTTAAGCAAGGCGAAAGACCGGTATAAAGAAGGAAAAAGAGAAGTGCAGAATGTTCCTTGCAGGCTTGAGTGATGAGCTTCGACCTTTATTCACTGTTTTGGGGATCACAGATTTCCATGAGCTCATAAATCGAGCAATCTCTATCGAAGCTGCTCAAAGGTCACATAGGTTTAGTGGGCTAACCCAATATGAGAAACGGCCTCGAGATAATTCTTGTCTACCTTTGCCATATAAGAAAAGCAAGCAACAAGGATTCAAGCAATAATACCATCAACAACCTTCTCGATCAGACAATTTTGCTAAGCCACAAGCCATGTCCCAATCTGCTGTAAGAACAACCTCCATTGAGAGTACTGGAGGTTCAGACCGAGAGTCTCAATATCCTATCTGCAATTTTTGTCAGAGAATACATCATGCGGGACAATGCCGTAGGCAGTCTGGAGCCTATTTCTTCTGTAGTGAACAAGGCCATTATATCAAAGATTTTTCAATGAACACCTTCAAGTCCACTGCACCGACAAATCTAGCATCCCCTGCTCAGTTCTTCAAGAGCAAGGGATGGAAATAAGCTGCGATAGGAGCTTTTGGGAAGCCTGGTAGTTCCACAAAAACTCCTAATCAACAAGAATCCAAGGTTTCAGCTCAAGTTTATCATGTGAGAAGGAAGGAAGATGATGAGGATCCGACATTATAGCAGGTACTATAGAATTGTATACTCACCATATTTATGCATTGATTGATCCTGGATCCACCCATTCCTTTATTAGTATTGTACTGATTAAAAGATTTAAGTTAACATCCGAGCCCATAGTCTCCAAAATCATTGTAACAAATCCTTTAGGCGATAGTGTTGTAATTGGGCTAGTATGTAAAAATTGGCTCATCATGATACAAGGAATACCTTTTCCGGCCAATCTCATGGTCCTCTCTATTCATGAGTTTGACGTTATATTGGGGTTTGACTGGCTCAGAGAGCATCAAGCTTGGGTGTATTGTTTGAAGAATAAATTGTATCTTCGAGGTACTGGCAAGGAGAGCGTGACTCTCACGGACTCTAGGAGTAAGAAATCATTGTTATATGCTACTGTAAGTAGGGAAGAACCTCGGATGCAAGATACAGATATTGCGCAAGAATTCCCAGATTTATTTTCCGATGAACTTCTGGGTTTACCACCCACCCGTGAAGTTGAATTTGGGATTGAAGTGCAACTTGGAACCACCCCGGTTTCCATTGCACCTTACCGAATGGCACTGGTTGAACTCACCAAATATTTAAGTCTAACTTTAATATTATTAAATTTTTACTACAACGTAGTTTTTTGTTACATAGCTTTCTAGTTACTGTTTTTTATTTTAAAATGGTATATCAATAATTTTAACAAAAAAATGTAACGGTGTTAACGATTAAACTTGAATTGATTTTTTTATATATAAAAGATATAGATGTTAAATTCTTAAAAATAAGTCTTAAAGTAAAAATAAGTGCCCAAAGTATACCTCTTTTGAACTTTAGGTGCCTAAAGTATTTTTTGTAAAAATATGTGCCCAAAGTTTTCAAAGTTAGAACTTTAGGTGTCCGGCTGTTAAAAAAAGTTAAAAAACGTTATCCATTTAAAACGCGACACGTGCCATTTTTATTTTCTTTAAATTATATATTTTTTTAATAATTTAAATTTTTACAAAAAAATCTTAATTTTTTAAAACTTTCTAAAACAGTCCCTAAATCCCCTAAATCTTAAACCCCGAATTGTCAACGTTGCCGCCGCCGGCCTTACCCTTTTGGTCGCCGGGTCAAGCCGACCATTTTCCCTCACTCACCGTCGCCGGAAACCGGCGAGCGGTGTGTCAACCGACATTAAACGTCGAACGTGAAACACCCGCTCGATTGGTACACTGTTCGTCGGTTTCCGACGACGACGAGTGAGAGGAAATGGTCGGCTTGACCCGGCGACCGAAAGGGTAAGGCTGGCGACGGCGGCGCCGGATAGCAGCGGTGACGATTTGAGGTTTAAGATTTAGGGAGTTTTAGGGATTTAGGGACTGATTTGAATATTTTTTTATAATTTTAGGGATTTTTTTTTAAAAAAATATTTTTTAAAGTTTTTTTAAAAAAATTAATATCCGCCACGTGTCGAGTTTTAAATGGATAACGGTTTTTTTAACAACCGGACACCTAAAATTCTAACTTTAGAAACTTTGGGCACCTATTTTTACAAAAAAATACTTTAAGCACCTAAAGTTCAAAAGAGGTATACTTTGGGCACTTATTTTTACTTTTAAGCCTAAAAATAAAAGAGGACTAGAATCCAAATCAATAAAAAGGTACAAAGATTTAAAGCATATTTTAACTAACAATTATAAAATACAGTAATGAAACTGTGTTATTGAATCAACTGTCAGTTTAATATTATTTTTTATTTCAAGTTATTGGAAAAGTAATTTTAGATTATTTAGATTAATTTTTTAATATTATTATAAAAAAATATTTCTAGCTAAATAAAATATTTATCTTAGATATGGTTTGATTTTGAAAATATAAAAAAATAATGATATAAAATAAGATTAAAATGAATCTCAACAGAGCAGTTTTACAATCTCACCTGCTCGAACGACAAAATATTAGAAGATTTGAGATCGATTAATTGATCTGACTAAATTAAATATAGTACAAGGACTTGTAGGATACTTTATACTAAATTAAAATATTAGACTAAAATTTAAATCAAATATGATCGGATTAGATCTGACTCGACCGATTAGTCATTTCTACAACATGTGGTTTGCTTTTCAACGTTTACATGGTCAGGAAGAATAATAAAAATAAGGAAAAGTTGTTGGGCTGCAGAGCTTCTAGGAAGCTAAGAAGATTCTGCAAGTTGTAAACCCAACAAAAACACAAGCTTTAAAGTACTTAAATCATCTTTTTCTTTTCAAATTGGTACTTACAACTTTTTAAAAAGATATCTAAACTTTGTTTCCTTTCTCCATTTTAGTACTTCCATAGTCAAATGTTAGTCAAATATGGTCAATAATGGTGTGACTTAATAATTAGGTGATACATGATGGTGCTTATGTAGTTTCTTTTAATGGAAGCCACATTTGGGAAGAAAAATTAAAGTTTACATATGACAAAAAAAAAGCACTAAATATGAAAAACGGTATAGTTTAGGCCCTAATTTGTGAATTAAACCCAAACAAAAATGTCAATAGAAGAATTATAGGACTGGTCCAAATTCAAATTCGTTATATTCCAAAAATAGTCCCCTTGGAATATTAAAACCTTTGAAACAAACTACTGTATTTTCTCCACAAAGACATACGTTTACTTGAAGCATCCCAAATTATTTGACGGCCTTTCATGCACGTGCATAACACGAACCAATAATATGATGCCATGTTGTTTAATTTATCTTTATTCCCGCTGATTGCGCCTGGTATTCCCGCTAACTCGTTTCTTAAGTCATGTAAAATGATAGTAAAATTTTAGTTTTTCTCACTTAAATCTAGAATTTAGTCTACGTACTTTAATTTATCATAATTTAGTCCGTCTACTTATACGATATCATTAAATCGACGTGAACTTCTTAAAAATACCTCTTTCGACTCATTATTTACTTTAATTTAACATACACAAGTGAGTTTTAGACAACCTTGAGGGTGATTTGCTTCAAGTGTTTTCCCTTTGGACATGTTGATAGCTTTGGGGAATAGAAAAATTACACTAAACTAACTTATGCCAAGGTACCTTTTTGTGATGAGAGTTTTTACACTTTTATTTGCGATGTTTGTGTCTGTCTCGACATTGTTTTACAAGATCAGACATTTTATAGTATGAATTGCTTATAATCGAGTATTTGTACAGCTTTCTCTAATTGTATTGTTTTTATGTGAACCACTAGTGTCATCCACCTATTTGTTTTAACAATCTAAATAAAAATTAATTCTGTCTAAATGTGTGAGACCACGAGAACAACAAAGTCTCTCATTAAGTATTTAACGTTGTTAAACTTTTAAGACCTTAAACTTAAGACCTTGATTAAATTAGAACAATCTCATGTTAGTTGGTCGAAACGCTTGGTGGTTTAAAAGTATTATCTTTGAGCTTTCCTTTGTAATGAGATTTTGAACAAAAGTACATATACAATGCATAACTATCAAATTAAAACATAGAAGAGGGACCAAACCATAATTTGACCCTTATGGAATCGATGCCTTTTCATTTAGGCAAAGAACAAAACTATCCAAAATCGCCTCAAAACTAAAATCAAAGCTCAAGCAAATTGAAAAAAAAAAAAAAACAGAAAGCATGGAGCAGAAACATGAAGAACAAGAAGCACCCAGTTCTCCGACCACATCATCGTCATCGTGCACGGCGTTTCTGAAAATTATGAGCAAAAGAAGAACATGGGTGTTCCTCTTCGTAGCGATAAAAAAAAAACGAGGAGGTTTTAAGGTGTTTGGGTATTTTTCGTATTTAGAAAATATTTTTCGTGAGGTTTTTTTTTTAAAATCGTATTTTATTTAAAATGGAGTCGCCCGGCCACTAGGGTAGGCCGGAAACCATAAAACTAGAGATTTGAATCGGGAGTCGGTTACGGATGGGGAAGGATTAGCACCCCACACCACCCAAAATTGGTACTTTAATAATTATCCCTTTATTAATATTAGACTTTCCGGATTAAAGTGACGATTAAATTAAAATTTGGTTATAAGTGCAAGATAATTTTAAAAGCCCCGATATCCGAGAGTAAACGCCCAACCACCATCACTACGCCTGATACTGGCCCCGTTTACGCTCGGATAAAAGGGCACCAAATTGACAATTTATATTCCAATGTAACTTAAAACATGGCAAACATACAACGCGATAAAAATAAATACTAATAAAATACTAATCTAAACACAAAAAAAAAAAACCTAACATAAATAAAATACTACTCTAAAACATACAAACAAGAATATTAATCTAACACATAAAATATGATAATAATAACAATAATAATAATAATGATGATAATAATAATAATAATAATGATGCATGGATTTATACTAATATACATAAAACAACATGGAAATAACAAATTAAGGACCAAAATGCACAAACATTAAATTACATGGCATGAGCTAAATTAATACGTACAAAACCATATGAAATTAAATATTAAGGACTAAAAGCATTAAAATTAAATTAAATGGCAAAAATTAAGGGACTAAAATGCAACAATGTTAGAACTTAAAGAAATAAACACAAAATAACGAAAATAATATGCTAAAAATAAATAACAAAATATAGTGGCCGAATTAAAATTAAATAACGAAAATATAGTGACCTAAATACATGATTTTTGGCCCTCAATGGTATGCCCCTGACTCCTCACTGGTCCTGTCAAGATCTAGCCTTTTGCATGTATCGGTGTCTCAACCTCATCTTGGGTTCGATCACCTAGCTCTTCATCTGGGTGGATGCCCAAAAATTTTACTCGTTCTATGCCATCGTCTGAAACTACTTTTGAAACCTTAAGGTGATGTTATTTTTTCATTTTGGATGTTCAAGGCTAATATATGAACAAAATACATTTGCATTTCAACTTATAGTTTTGATCTCTTACAAAATATTCTCACTACTATCGTACTTAAGTCAGTGAGATTGGTTTACAAAAAGCATTACTCTGAAAGTGATAAAAACTACAAGGGGACCTACTATGGTCAAGACATTGCAATATTTAAGCTGGATAGACATGGTCCAGTTCAAAAAATCTTTGACACATCCCTATTTGGCATTTTTGTGCTTCCGCAAAGGGTCTTTGTTTGTAGCTGTTCTCGCCGAGTCGTCAAAGCTTACCACCCCAAGCTTAATAATTTTTTCCACCAACTTTTTGAAACCAAAGCAGTTTTCGATTGTGTGGCCCACTTGTCCTGCGTGATAATTGCATTTTGCATTGGGGTCATACCATTTCGGGAAGGGAGGTTGTACCGGATCTCGGTAAAAAAGGTGTCATCATATGGATGTCGTACAACTGTTTGTATAATCCTCCATAAGAAACTGGTAATTGAGTAAATTCTATGTTTTCAGTATTCTTCTTTTGACCAGAAACCTGGCTTGAGGAACCGTGAGCACTTGGCGCGGCCTTAGGTTGCACAACTGTGATAGGCTTAGAATAATTGGCATTATAAACTCCCGAAGAGGTTACTTCATGATCCTTCTTTGCATGGTAGGGCTTTTTGTGGGATGAACTTCCTCCGTCGTCGATTTTTCCAGTCTTGTCAGTATTCTCAATGAGCTCACCGGATAACATAAGGTCGGCAAAGTTGGTAGTCGCGTTGCCTATCAAGCGACCCAAGATCGGACCCTCCAAAGTTTGGACAAATGTGACCACCGTCTCTCTTTCACTAAGCGAGGGTTGAACTTGAGCCGCCACATCTCTCCAACGTTGGCATACTGTCTGAAGCTTTCATTTGACTTTTGTTTCATGTGTTGTAGGGTCCAATGGTCTGGCACCATATCACTGACGTGTCTATACTACTCTAGGAAAGCTTTGGCCAAGTCATTCCATGTCCTAACCTGATGTCGGGTCAATTGATTATACCAACGGGTAGAAGATCCCGATAGACTGTTGAAAACAGTGAATTAACAGCTTGTCATCTCTACCGAACCAGTCATTCTCCGGCAGAACATAGTGAGGTGAGCGCAAGGGCAGCTGGTTTCGTCATACTTCTCGAACTTTGGGACCTCGAGTTTAGGGGGTAAAGTCAAATCTGGGACGAGGCTGAGTTCGTTAGCATCGAATCCACTGAAAGTATCACCCACTTCCATAGCTTCTAGCTTCTCTTCGAGCCTTTTGCATCGATCTTCGATTTCCCTTGAAGTTTCCACCTTCAGTTTCTCGGTCTCGAACATATGGTCCATCTCTAAGATAAAATTTTCAGCTTGATTGCCCTCGGGCTTAACTTCTGATGCAGAGGGCAGTTTTATAGGGATCGAAGTACCAGCCTGATGTATATGAGACTTTCCCTGAGAAATGATCACCTGAGGTTGAGTTTCCGGTTGCATCCTGGCTTGAATGGGAGTGAATCTTGGATGATACATAAGATCTTCATTTTCTTCCCCGGGACCTGCCACAGGGTTGATAGCAAAGGCCTCTCCTTGTTCAGGAAACTTGCGTCCCAGCATCTGTGCTAGTTTCACTAGTATATCCTGCAGAGATTTCGCGAACTGATCCATTTTCTATTGTTGGGCTTTGGCTAACTGGTCCTCCAGTTTTTAGGTTAAATCTGCTTACAAAGTCTTCTGGTTCTGCTCAATCCTATCCAGTCTGTCTTCATTTGTCATCTTTGTCTTGCTTCTTGTTTTGTAGGGATGTTGAATCGACTGATTTTTCGTCTTTTCTAGTATTGCTGTCACAGGGGATCCCGAGAATCAGTCCAAAATGAATGCATGTAAACAAAGTATATGTCCTATATGCGAATGTACCAATGCAAAAATCAAAATGTCATGATATGCAATGCAATGAATGCCAAAATAAACATATATGATGTGATCACAAAAATGGGTCAATTTGAAATTAAAATAATTAAATGAATAAATTAAAGTAAAAATGAAAGCTTTATGATCAGGCAAACCACTTGAACCAACACCTTTATGTAATGCAATTGCAACGATATATACAAAAAGAAAGCAAAACAAAAAAGAAAACGAGTCAGTACTGGAAAAACAAATAAAATGGCAAATAAAATACAAAAAAAACAACCCTATTTACATCTCGTCTAAAACACCTAGGTTATCCATATGGCTCTAAAAGAGTGGGCTTTCTATATGTTCTCTACATGCAGTGTTGGTGCTAAGGGGTACCCGAATTGTTCTTGTTGTCCCCTACTAAGAGTAGCAAGGCCCCCGGTCATCACCCATTATAGGCTCCTTTAAATCGGGTTCAACTCAGGGGGACACATTCGCTTATGCCCATACGAAGGAACGATATCCTCATGAAAGCATTAGCGTTTCCCCCACTTAAAATGACGGGTTTATATGCCAAATTTTAAATGCGTTAAAATAAACGCGCAATTATAACCGAATGTTACTTTAATAGTCACTTTAATCCATAACTTCTGATATTAGTAAAGCGGTAATTATTTAAAATGCTCGACTCTCTTATTTTTGGAAACCAAAAAAGTGTCCCCAGCAGATTCGCCATCTGTAGCGATCCAAAAAAACGAGGAGGTTTTAAGGGATTTGGATATTTTTCGTATTTAGAAAATATTTTCCATGGGTTTTCTTTAAAAAAAATCATATTTTATTTAAAATGGAGTCGCCACCGGCCACTAGGGTAGGCCGGATACCATAAAACCAGATATTTGAAAACTTGTTGGGTTTGGGAGTCAGTTACGGATGGGGAAGGATTAGCATCCCCACACCGCCCAAAATTTGTACTTTAATAGTTACCGCTTTATTAATATTAGACTTTCCGGATTAAAGTGACGATTAAATTAAAATTTGGTTATAAGTGCGAGTAAATTTTAAAAGCCCCGTTATCCGAGAGTAAACGCCCAACCACCATCACTATGTCTGATCTGGCCCCGTTTACGCTCGGATAAAAGGGCACCGCATTGACAATTTATATTCCAAATGTAACTTAAAACATGGCAAACATACAATGCGATAAAAATAAATAATAAAATACTAATCTAACACATAAAAAAAAAAACCTAACATAAATAAAATACTACTCTAAAACATACAAACATGAATATTAATCTAACACATAAAATATGATAATAATAACAACAACAACAATAATAATAATGATAATAATAATAATAATGATGCATGGATTTATACTAATATATATAAAACAACATGGAAATAACAAATTAATGACCAAAATGCACAAACATTAAATTACATGACATGAGCTAAATTAATACGTACAAAACCATATGAAATTAAATATTAAGGACTAAACGTATTAAAATTAAATTAAATGGCAAAAATTAAAGGACTAAAATGCAACAATGTTAGAACTTAAAGAAATAAACACAAAATAACGAAAATAATATGCTAAAAATAAATAACAAAATATAGTGACCGGATTAAAATGAAATGGGAATTAAAAGCTAAAAAAAAGCACAGGGAAAAAGGAAAAACAAATTACAGGGACCAAAAGCGTGATTATAGCCCGGACAGAAGTAAATACAGGGAAAGAAAGCAGGGACCGACATGGTAATTTAACCATTAAAATTGCGCGGATCCTTCCCGGGTTACGGGTCATCGCGCTGGTCAAACACCAAAACGGCGTCGTTTTGTTTGCACCGGTTTAAAATAAATTAAAAGATTTTTTTTTGTTTTGAAACATATTAGAACTAAAAAAACCCCTAAGATTCTCTGGTTCTCTCCCTCCATTTTAACCTAGCGAGCGGCGCCGCTCACCTTCCCCGCTCGCAACGGTGGCCGGTTGCGGTGACGGTAGTTTGATTTAGGGTTAGGTCATTAGGGTTTTTTTGTTTTTGGGTTGAATTTAGGGTTTGGGCCAATTTATTTGGGTTTGTTTAAGGTAATTGGTATTGGGTTTGTTTCTTGGGCTTTGATTGTAAACAAGTCATTATACTCTTCGTGTTCGTTTACGTCGTCCTTTTAGATTCATCGTGGAGTTTCCTCAAATCAACACTATCTTGGTACCAAAACTTATCTAATTATTTCATAATTTTTTTAAAATTATTATAAAAAATGAAAGTTAAAAATAAAAAGACTGGGGGTGAGAGTAGGGGCTAGAGTCCCTCCCACATATACTGTAGCCTCGTCCCTGAATACAACGGTGGAGAGCAACCAAGTGAACGAGGCAAAAGCTTTAGTGACGAGCCTTTGCCGACACTATTACATGCTCGGTTGGTTACCGGGTGCCGACGGAAGCAACTGTTAAAGTGCATAACGACACCGTTGTCAAATCCCAACAGCTTATCGTTCTCTTTCTGGTAAATTGTCGACTTTATTTGTAAAATGATACTGGTAATCCAAGATCCAAATGACAATCATAATATAACGTTAGATGTGCTATTTTAGTTTTTCATCTTGCTTTAAACGAGCATAAGTACCTGTTTTTACGACAACAACACGACCAAACAAACGATTTATTCAAACGATACATATAGCAACATAACAAATTAATACCATAAAATGCGACAAGTCTTCCTACAACAACAAAAGCAACAAACACGGGTGCAAGTTTCCGTGACAACAGCGTCATAGAAATTATTTATTCGGTCGATTCGATCGGTTTTCTTTTCGACATTTATAATCAAGTACAAAGTCCCCAAAGCACACTCACCAAAATACAATGTCCATTGCAACACTGGTTACTACCAATCCAGCTGCAAGGAGCACCTGGATTTATGCAGTTTTCAGCTGGATTGTGAGCCGAGAAAATGTTGGCCAAAGGGTTCCGAATATTGTTTGCATCGATGACGAGGGAGACGAGATCGACTTCATTACGAGTAGCCATTGCGGTCGGCGCCGCCACCGCCGCTAAAAGCGCCCCCACCGCCATTGCAGCCAAAATAAAACCAAACTTCTTGTGTTCCATTTCTTAGAGCAGTTTTTGGACCGATGCAGGATTGTTCTCACTTGATAGTCCTTTATATAGACAGTGTGATTTGTCATTTTGGTCTAGAATATGATCTTTGTACTCATAATAAGTTGTCCACATTTGATTTAAAAACATGTATTTATCGAAACTTATTCCACCAATGATAGTAATAGTTATAAAATATTTTCTATATAAATCCATTATTGTGTTTGATTGTTAAATAATAGATTTTAATTATCTTATTTATGAATTATATAATAATAAAAATGATTAAAAATACGCTTATAATAATATTTTTTTCAGTCTCTAATTAATAAATTTAAAATATTAGAAGATTTATATGTACCTTAGTCATTATGCAAATTGTCAAATAAAATTATTAGCTGAAACAAAAAGATGGTGATAACTAGTTATATAGTAATCGATTTTTAATTTTTTAGTACAAATGTTCTTTCATCTATTTTTTAGTAGTTTAAAAAGAAATTAATCTTTTCACGTAAGATTATAAAGATTATAAAATTTTCCTTTTAAATATTTAACATTTTTTAGATATTAATTAAGTTACAAGAATTTATATCAGTTAATTCAAATACTTCATTATAAAACATGTTTTTTAATCTGTTTTACATTTGTTCAAAAAAAATATGTTTTACACGAGAAATTATTTTATGGACTCGGCTCACCACGTCATATATGATATCTATTCATTAAAAATCAACTAATTAATTTTTTTATTTGTCATTAATTTACTCATAATCAACTTTTATGTAACCACCCACTCTCTATTTACATGATATAAAAAAAATAAAATATTCATCTTTAAAAAAAAAATTAATTAATTAATTTTTAATAGACATGACCATGATTTTTTTATGTGGTGGGCCGGACCAAATAATAATTTTTCGTTTTACACGTCGTTGTCTTCTTTTCCGTTCCACACGTTTTCATGATTTTTTTAGTTATATAATTACGGTAATTATTTATATGACATTATTAATTTCATACGTGCTATGACATGATGACGAGAACTATTGCATTACTTGAAGACAAGCAATGAGTTAAATTTAGAAATTACCTCTACAAAAGTACTATTTTTAATGTCAATTTTACAATACTTTCTATTTTGTCCATAGCGCTCTAAAGCAGGAGACTGTCTCGTATAGATGTCCTTTGTTATTTGTCCATTACTGATTTCGGATCCTGATTGTGAGATGGACAGTTGCGCTCGTTACTGCCTAAGTACCAATTAATGCAATCTATGTGGTTTCGTTTCCTCTTTCGATTTTTCATCCTTTACGTAATATAAGGAACTTGATGCTCACTAATCGAAGTTTTGGCTTCGAGTTTTATAGAAAGAGAAAATATGAGATTTTGGTTGATTTTAAATTCTGATATTTATCTTAGAAATATAATATGAATGTTAATTTCATACGTGGTGGTGGTGGTGATGGTGATAGAACTACTGAACTAGTTATATAGGGAGTAATTGATTTTTTGTGCCACACGTTTTTCATAATTTTTTTTATTTGTAGTTTTAGAATTGTGGTCACTATTTAGATAAGATACTCTGGGGTATTACCTTATCTAAAAGGTTGCGTTGCCAATTTTCATTCGCTGCTCGTATTACCTTATCTGCATCTCTTCTCCTTGCCGACAATCCAAGAACACGAACCTGGGGATCTTGCCGACAACCTAGGTAATTAGGTATGAGCGTTCAATTGTGTTTTTGAGTAATTTTTTTAGTTATTTTAATTGATATATCATATTTTATAACTTAAATTTTATTTAAATTTTATTTAATTTAAGTTAGATTTATAAAATTTAAGTCAAATCAAATTTTTGAGTTTTATAAAAATTTAATTATAATTATTTATCGTGTTATAATATAATTTAATTTTAATTTAAATAATTATATTTAATCATATAAGATATGCATATATATTTTTTATGTGTGACAGATATATTTGAGGGACTCAACTTGAAGTTTAAAACCAATCTACTAATTATTAAAAAAAATTGAGTTGTTCGAGTTATTCGAATTTTTATTTTACAACTCAAATTTTATTTAAAATTTTTTCGAGTTTAGTCGAGCTTATGAAATTTTGAGTCAAGACGAGTCGAGTTTTTCATCTCAAGTCGAGTCGAAAATTTTAGTTTTTTCAAATTGGGTCGAGTTTTGCTCACCCCTACAGGAAACGATATTATGATTTTTAAAACAAAATTAAATAAAAATTAAGAAATAGGCCAATTCTCACATTTTAATTAGGTGACAAGATTTTTTAAACGATTATTGACGAAAAAATCTTAAAAAGGGCTACGAAATAAAATTTTAGACATTTAGACCGAGAAATAATTTTAGCATCTATATAAGAAAAATATATTTTAAATATTTATTTAATGGCTAAACCTATTTATAACAATTTTTTATTTTTTATTTTTTTGGATGAATGGAAAATATTACTATAATAAAAGTTGCATTTAGAAAGCAGAGAGCAATTAAAGAAGAAATATAGATCAATAATCATATTTCTGCTAATTCTTTTCGATACGCATTCAATCACCAAAGCTTCACACAGTAACTATTCGTCTAATATAAACCACCCCTAAACGTATTCCCATCACTAATTCACTATGCAGCGACACAGTGTGAATAGTAATACAACTTAAGTGCTCCTTGTAAAAAATAAATGTCATTTATTTTTAAATATTTAAATTTAAATTATTTTATCTACAAAATATATACATTGTCAAACAGTTATGGATATTTATTAATAGATAATACAACATATAGTCTATAACACAAGGCCCACAGCGGCATAAAACCAACACCAATATCTCACACCATAAATACTAATAATCCTATGATACGTCAATTATATTCGTAATTGTATTAAAATAACTATAAATTATTTTATATATCACATTTTTAGAATGTCTTTCCTCGCATTTACACATTTATAATATCACAAGTACACATCTTTTCCATTTCGGATATCAATAGATCATATTCGACGCATTTTGAATCTCTTCAATTCTAACATACTAAAAATATGATCCGATTCTCTTGGAGAAATGATTAAATACTCATATTGACATACAATCTCTTTCTCTAAGTTTTGAGTTGTAGTCCCAGTATGAGCAATCTCTCCTTCTTCATCCCCTAGGTAGCAATTGTTAAAAAATGTGATCTAATTCGAGCTAAACAAAATTTGGCATTATAACTTATAGCGACTAAAAAATTTCGAAAAACCCACGGTTTGATTATTTTTAAAAAAATTGAAAAATGATGAAAAATGGGAATATTCCCTTGATTCAAAACATGCTGATAATACGAAGGGGCATAAGACATTAAGTGGTGAAAAAAATAAAAAAATCTCCCCCAAAATTCTTCCATTCATCTCGAAAGATACGAAAACTAGCCGGTAAATGAATTGAACAAACATGAATAAGGGTATGTTTATGTTCGTTCGTTTAATTTACACCGAACACAAATAAATATAATTTTTTGTTCATGTTCGCTTGTTAAGTAATGTAACTTGTTCGTGTTCGTTCGTTCGTTAAAATGATAAACGAACAGAACACAAAAGAAAAAACATAAACGAATGAACATATGTGAATAATTTTTTTTTAATATATACTTTTGTTATGAAAAATAATAAATATAAATGGACATGTGAATGAATTTAAACAAACATAAACGAACGGATTACCAAACGTTCACGAACGTAAATGAACGAACGAATCATTTGTTTGTGTTCGTTCATTTAATTACAAGAACAAAAAATCTTATTCATGTTTGTTCGTTTAATAAATAAACGAACATCCCACCGAACGCTTCACTGAACGTTGGGTTTGTTTACATCCCTAACGAAAACAAAGAAAGAAACCATGTTCTTTCGAACTCTCAATCTCACCCTCATCAGACCTTGGGTTGTTATTCGGCAACCCACCTCTCGATGTCGGTTCGAGCGGCGACGGCAGATGATATTTCGCGTCCAAATACCTCGAACTCAACTCCAAAATTAAAGATAAACTTATGAAAACCTCATCCCTTTTGATTTTTGATTGAAATTCCGAACCCAAAAGAAAGGCCTAAATTTTGATTTAAAAAAAAAACTCTGCAAACCCTTTTAATTTTGTTTTGAAAAACGAGATTTATTTAAAAAGTTTTGAAAACCCCTTTGTTTTTTTTAAAGAATTTGAGATTTTCTTGGTTCTATTTGAAAACGAAAAAAAGACCTAATCTACGCAAAAGAAGAATATGATAAAAGCCTAAGAATTGCTTTGCTTCTCTTTGTATTCCATAATAAAGAAGCCCCCTTTTACAAGTTTGATGAGCGGCTCTTGTAGCCCTCATTTTCTTTGAATTACAATGAAAATGAAAAAAAAAAACTATAAATTTTTATTGGTTGCTGTAATTCCCTATTGTTGGATCTTTGTGCAGGTGTCCATGAGATGAGGGTAGACCAAGGTGTTGCTGGGAGCCAAGGGGACCAGGCTTGGGGTTGCACGTAAGGGGCTTGAGGCTTGAGGGTGAGTGACCGAGGAAGGAGGACCCAAGGGTGCAGAGGGTCTCGGTCGAGATGCACCAGGGTGTTGGGTATTGGGCTGGTTGGGTTATGTAATTGAAATTTGGTATTTTAAGGTAAATGAATATTCGGCTTAATGGACCGGTTTTTTTTTTATTTCATGAATTTTGATTGGTATTTAATTTATTTGAGTCTTGATACTCGAATGAAAAATGGGTATTACACTGAGTCCGACCCAAATTATAATATTTAAATTAAAATATTAATCTGAATTAAATTTAAATCAAATATGATCCGATTAGATCTGACTCGACCGATTAGTCATTTCTACAACATGTGGCTTGCTTTTCAACTTTTTTACATGGTCAGGAAGAATAATAAAAATATGGAAAAGTTGTTGGGCTGCTGAGCTTATAGGAAGCTAAGAAGATTCTGCAAGTTGTAAACCCAACAAAAACACAAGCTTTAAAGTAGTTGAAAATGAAACTTCAAATGGAAAAGGCTTATTTGACAAATTAGTACTTAAATCATCTTTTTCTTTTCAAATTGGTACTTACAACTTTTTTAAGATATCTAAACTTTGTTTCCTTTCTCCATTTTAGTACTTTTATCAGTCAAATGTTGGTCAATGAGGCCGTGACTTAATAATTTGATGATACATGATGGTACTTGTGTGGTTTTTTTAATGGAAGCCACGTTTGGGAAGAAAAATAAAGTTTTGGTACGAAAAAAAAGTTTAAGCACTAAAATATAAAAAATGGTATAGTTTAGACCCTAACTTGTGATTTAAACCCAAACAAAAATGTCAATAGAAGGATTATAGGACTGGTCCAAATTCAATTCGTTATATTCTAAAAATAGTCCCCTTGGTATATGGACAAAAATCATCTGCATTTTTTTGTACATTTTTTATATTTTAACACTAAAAAATATTAAAAAAATTAAATTATAAATCTTAAACTCTACCCTCTATACCTTAAAAAATACATTATTTTTAAATTTTTTAAACCTTAAATTTTAATCTTAAAATCTAAATTTAAATTTTAATTTTAATATAAATATGAACACAACTTTTTCTAGAATATTAAAACCTTTAAAACACACAACTGTCTTTTCTCCACCAAGACATACGTACACTTGAAGCATCCCAATTTATGCTACGGCCTTTCACGCTCGTGCATGACATGAACCAATCATATGTTGCCATGTTGTTTAATTAACCATATTCCCCCGAATTGCGCCTGGTATTGCCGCTAACTCGTTTCGCAAGTCTTATAAAGTGCTAAAACCTTAGTTTTGGTCACTTTACTATGCTTAAATCTAGAAATTAGTCTATGTACTTTAATTTATCATAATTTAGTCCATCTACTTATATGATATCATTAAATCGACGTGAACTTCTTAAATATACCTCTTTCGACTCATTATTTACTTTAATTTAACATAATTAAGTGCGCTTTAGACAACCTTGAGGGTGATTTGGGGAATAGAAAAATTACACTAAACTAACTTATGCCAAGCTACCTTTTTGTGACAAGAGTTTTTACACTTATTTATAATGTCTGTGTCCGCCTCAACATTATCTTATAAGATTAGATGTTATCTAGTATGAATTGCTTATAATCGAGCATTCGTACAAACTTTCTTGAATTGTATTGCTTTTTGTGTGAACCATTAGTGTCATCTACCTATTCGTTTTAATAATCTAAATAATATGTCTAATCATATTTATGTCTAATCATCTAAGACCATAAGGATAACAGTTTTTCCATAAAGTATTTAACATTGTTAAACTTTTAAGACCTTAAACTAAAGACCTTGATTAAATTATAACAATCTCATGTTAGTTGGTCGAAACGCTTGATGGTTTAAAAGTATTATCTTTGAGCTTTCTTTTGTAATGAGATTTTGAACAAAAGTACATATATAATGCATAACTATCAAATTAAAACATAGTAGAGGGACCAAACCATAATTTGACCCTTATGGAATCTATGCCTTTTCATTTAGGCAAAGAACAAAACTATCCAAAATCGCCTCAAAACTAAAATCAAAGCTCAAGCAAATTGAAAAAAAAAAAAAAACAGAAAGCATGGAGCAGGAACAAGAAGAACAAGAAGCACCCAGTTCTCCGACCACATCATCGTCATCGTACACGGTGTTTCTGAAGATTATGAGCAGAAGAAGAACATGGGTGTTCCTCTTCGTGTTCGTTTACGCCGTCCTTTTAGATTCATCCTGGAGTTTCCTCAAATCAACACTGTCTTGGTACCAAAACCAATCCCGACAATCCAACGGCTGGCACGCCGTTTATGCATCCGTCCTCCTCGGCGGGGTTTTCGGGTTGCTTTCCATGGCGGCGGCGCTGGCCGTTGCGGTGCCCGCCACCTTGGTGACGTGGATAACGGTGGTCGTCTTGCTGGCTTTCTTCGGGAAACCGAAGAGGGCGCTGGTGGTCGAAGGGAAGAAGATCACGAGAGAGATCGCCGGGTCTGTTTTCAAGACTTTGTTGAAAGAAGGCAACTTTGTGGCGGCTGTTTGTGCCGTTCTGGGTTATTTTGCACTTGTGAGGAACAACATTGGCGAGGGATTAAATTGAAAGAATTTTTTTTTTTGGGAAAGTTGGTTCGTTTTCAGACATTGTTTGGTTTTTTTTGTTAATTTGACTTAACAGGGTATGTTTTTCTTCATTGTAAAACATGATCGAAGTTTGTACTTTAATGATAATTGAATTGATCAGATCTTGCAGAATCACGTGTTTCTGTGCTGTTTTCTGTTTCATCAGCTTGTTTTCATTCTTTGTTTTTTCGAACTATTATAGTTATTTTTGGATTATTATATTAATTGGTACCCAATTGGCATTCTTTCTCAAATTGATACATAAAGTTGAAAAACTTCTCATTTTGTACATAATTATAATCTGGTACTTCAACAACCAATCATGTTGCAATATATGGCATTTAATAACGTTAATGATTTGACTGATCAATGTCAAGGCAAGATATCTAAAATGGTAACAATGAAAACGTTAGACACTTATTTGAGTCGAAAAATACTTTAAACATTCATCAAAAAAATATAGTTTGAGCATTTTTTTTTTACTATTAAGCCTATTTACAAATAACATTGTGAAATCTCAAATATGTCAAACTTCAATTTAATATTGGACCAATGTGCTACCATCCATAATATGAGAATAAAGAAACAAATAATATTGGATTTATTAGACGTTAAATGTAAAATTTAAGTAGAGTCTAAAAAAATAAAATAAATTATTATATCAATACTTTTGGATTTAACGTTGAAGATTAAATTTATTAAAAAAATATAATCTAATAAAATGTACTTTCAAATAACATCACATTTTATTAACTAAACACTACAATTTTACATTCCGATTAAATAAATTACATAAAACAATACAACATATCTAATAATTTATCAAGAAATTGAAAGAAAAAAAATGTATAATGCCGATACATTAAAAATTGATTCGAATCTAAGTGTTTGAATGGTTTATGAAATAATAGTTAAAATTTTATGATTATTTAAGTCTAATCAAATTTAATTATGATTTTAATTGATTTTTTTATTAAAAATGTCCTATATTTCAAATAATAAAATAACTTACAAAAAAATAGTTTGAATGGGTATATTTATCTCAAGGTCGAGTGTTTGTGTAGTACTGTAGCAGGTGTGGGTGGTGTTACTGTTAGTGTCTTAGTGCTTTTTTTTGTTTGATTCATATTCTTTTATGATATTCTGGTGTTTTTCCGTTTACGTACTACCGAGATTTTTCTTTTCCTTTATATAGGTTATAGGGAGACTTTTAACGAGATCATTATAATATTTTTGTATGATTTTCTCGCTAATCAACTATCATACTTGAATTGATAAAAAAAACTTACAAAAACTATATAAGAATTATTATTTTTTATTTATTTGAAGATTTAACTTCTTTTTACAAAATTATCAAATAAATGTCGCAAAAACATAAAATAAATCTATTTTGTTAAAATAAATAAAAAAAAAGCCAAAAATAAAAATTAATATAAAAAATTAAAATTAAACTGATTCGAATAGAATTAAAATAAACGGTAAAATTTCTTAAGAAAGTCGATCGAACCGAACCAATTTCACTCTAAGAATTTTTGGAATTACTGAAATAAAAGTAAAATAAATATATATACACTTGATAATCTTCTTAAATATGATCAATTACGGATATCTCGCTCTAATTTTCATTGGGGGTTTTCTCTTGAAAAAAAAATCATTTTTGTGTTTGTTTGGATCACTGTAGACGACACTTCGATCTCTAAGCGAGGTTTATTATTTTCTCTTATTTTTTGGACTCTGCGTGCATTGTCGTTTGATTATGAGTGTTATTTGAGTGGATCGAAGTTGATTTTGTTGTTTTATCGGATTCATCTGTTGCTTTGATTCTCACTTTTTTGATCGGAAATTTGTTTTACTTGTTTGTCACTGTCTGGTTTACTAAATTAACTCGTAAAGGATTGTTTAAGTAGCTGTTTGGCTGCTTGGAAAATTATCTTCTCGGTAAATGACTAGGAGTGTGCATTCTGAGGAATTTGAATCTTAAAACTATTTTTGAAGCATTCGGTTGTTAACCTTAATATTCGTACCTCTACACCAGCTGTATGTTGCTGTTTTTGATGAATGTATCGTTTGATTTGATTTCCGGCCTTAATCGAAATTCTTTTAGCATTATCATAATGGATTCTTTTACGTCTATGTTTGGTTGCCTGGAATATTCTCTTTCCCGAAAAACGACTAGGATTGTGCATTTTAAGATATATATATATTATTTGAATCTTAAAATTATAGCATTTCCAAAACTTCAATGCGTTAATGAATAGAGTAAAAAAATTATATCGGTTTTTTTTATCCGAATCCTTTGTTCTCTGTTTGTCACTGTCTATTTTACTAAATTAGCTTCTACATGCAATTCTTCGAGTATTATCAGAAATGATTCTTTTAAGTCTCTGTTTGGTTGCTTGGAAAGTTATCAGCCCGAGAAACGACTAGTGTTTCTCATTTTAAGAATATATATATATATATATATATATATATATATATGATTATTTGAATCTTAAAACTATTTTGAATGGTAATCCACTTAGTAGTTAGCCTTAATTTTCGTTTACATCTACATATATATACAATTATAGCATCTCGAAAACATTAATGCATACATGAATAGAGTAAAGCTTATGTTGCTGTTCTGTATGTACTTGAAATTTTTTGCTGAGTAAACAATCTTGTTGTTTAGGTTCGTCTTTCTGATGCAATGGATTCTGAACAAGTTGACAATCCAGCAACGGCTCTGATTGGTTCTGAGGAAACTGGCATGGACAGCAAGGGAAAGAGCATAATATACCATGACAAGACGTGGGAACACCAATTGGAGGTGTTCGTTTGTAATTTTGCTACCTTAGCACTGCTCTTCATTTTATCTATAATCAACCTGCCTTGAATTGAACTTACTCCCCCCCCCCCTTTTACAGGATGATTCAAGCAGTGAACTCGGGAATACTGTTAGTTTAACAGAGTCCGAGAAAAGTTACGAGTTTGACTTTTCATATCCTGATGATGAAGGGGATTATGATGACTACACTGATTATGTTTCTGATTTTGGCGACAATAATGAATTATTACACGAAGATGATTATTTGCTTATGCAATCCCTTTTTCATAGTGTGGGTCTTTCTTCTGGGGTAGAGACTAAAATTACATGGTTTAAAGGCCCTGGTTCATTTGCAAATGGGCATCCTCCCCAGGGTGCTTCAGCTTCCTCTTTTCTGCTTAATGGTGGATCGAAGGCAGCTTCTACCAGTTCTGTAACAGTCCCTCAAGACTCCGGGTATGATCAGAAAGAAGGAAATGTAGAACATGAAGTGCAAAATTTTGAAAGTATCAAACATTTTGATGTCGTGGACAACTTCTCGGACCATCGTTACAACAGTTTGGCTTCGCCAGTAGAGAAGGTAAGGTTGCATCTTGTATTCTTGTTTAATGTTTCATGCTAAATTTGTCGGTATCGGAATAATTTGATCTCTGCACTTCTTATCGATAACATCCAAAGGAGTCGGTGAAGCGAATTCAAGAGGAGTGGAAAATTCTGGAGAACTGCTTACCAGGCGAGTTCTGATTTATGAATGTGTTTTGTGAAGCATGATGCCTTTGTCATACTAGTGAATAGCATTTTAAGCTATATGCCACTATTTTGTTTAAATGACTCGTCCGTTTTCATCGTTGTTCCACAGAAACAATATACGTTAGAGTTTGTGAAGCAAAGATGGGTCTTTTAAGGGCTGTCATTATGGGACCTTCTGGTACTCCATACCATGATGGCCTTTTCGTATTCGATTGTTTCTTCCCTCCAAAATATCCTACTGTGCCACCAGTATGTTCATTGTGCATATGTTGTGTTTTTCACTAAATTGTTCCATATTGATAGTACAAAATTATTTTAGCTTATCTAATGATGATCCAAATTTTCATTTCAGTTGGTTTATTATTATTCTGGTGGCCTGCGGTTAAATCCGAATTTGTATAGCTGTGGTAAAGTATGCCTAAGCCTTTTGGGTACCTGGCATGGTAAAGACACTGAGATGTGGGTTCCGGGGAATTCGACCATGCTACAAGTTTTGGTTTCCATACAGGCTCTGGTTCTGAATGCTAAACCCTTCTTTAACGAGCCTGGATACGGAACTTCGTATGTTGGGGACACAGGTGAAAGACGGTCCAAGAAGTACAATGAGAAAGTACTTGCTCTATCCTTGAAGACAATGGTTTACACGCTAAGAAAACCGCCTCAGGTTCATAAGCTGAAGACCGATCACTTTGTTTCTTACATGCATTAGCTCTGTTTCACTTCCCCCTCTTTCACATTTAATCTGTATGACCATATGCCAATTAGAACAAGTGACAAAATAAGGTTTTCTTTGTAGCCTGTGTCTTATAAGAACATGTTTCATGAATGTTATGCCAGATATGGAAACGAACTAATAATTGCACAATGTTATGTTACCTGAACAGCATTTCGAGGGCTTTGTTGCCGGCTTTTTCCGCAACCGTGCGCGTGACATTATCGCGGCATGCCAGGCATACAAAGAGGGTGCTACTGCTGGCACTGTTGTGGTTAAAAATGGTGTTCCAGACCCTAATATAATCGAACAGGGTAGCTCCGAGGAATTCAAAGCGACAATGGCGAGAATGATCGATGTGATGGCGACGGTGTTTGCCAAAAACGGTTCAACAGAGTGCGAGCAGTTGCTGCCTTCTAATAACCTGATACCAGTGTGAAAGCCATCATGTAAGGTTAGTGTAGAACAGAGTAGCTTTTCTTCCATAATCTTTGGTAATAATGAATCTTTGGTATTCATGTAGGCTTAGCTTAGTGGAATTATGAAAAGATTTATATACTTGGTTATTGTTTTTAGAAATTAGAATTTCATTTATAATACGGTATTATTTCGAATGGTCTGCAATTTTTTCAATAAATTCGTAAAGGTTACTGATTTGAAGACATTTAGACATAATGAATCTGTCTTGAAATTTGTGCTTTTATTAGCAGCAAATATAGGAATAATAGAACCTTCAGGGTGTATATCTAAGGGCAGGCAGGGCTTGGCCCCTCAAAATGGAAAAATGTAATTGAAGTCCCTTTAGAAATGCAAAATTTAAAATTAATGCATGACAAATCACATAAAATTATTAATTAAATTTTGGTTCTCATTCATGTCTGTATGTCAAATCACTTCAATGTAGTTGAAGTTGAAGAAGAAAATGAAAATGTTCTCTCTGAGAAAAATTTTGATGGGTAAGTTTGTATAAATTAAAATTTACATAAGTTTATTAAATTAAGATTTAGAGATTTAATTTAAGGTTTAGAGTGTAGAATTTAAAATTTAAATTTTAAGATTAAAATTTAGAGTTTAAGATTTAATGTTTTAGGGTTATGAATCTAGATTTTAGATTTTCTATTCAAGCTTATTAAATTTAGAGTTTTGTTTAATTTGCCATTTGATCTTGAAATTTAGAAAATTATGTCAGCATTATCTTTAATTTTATTTTTCTAATTTAATTTATTTAACAAGAACAAGAAGTTAAATCTTAGTAAAATGAAAAAAGATATAATAGATATAACACATTCAACCATAAAGTTAACATTGAGAATCAAATACACTAAGAAAACTCGTAAAGAAACAAAACTAAAACAAGTAAACTTATAGAACGCGAAGAAATAGACAATATTTTCTTGGATACGTCCTTCATTTTTCATAGGAACGCAACAACTCATAATCAAAATCTCCATCTCTAACTAATTAGATCGAGAAAAATCAATCTTGCAAATTGTTTCTCAAATGGTTCGGATTACGTCAACAATCTATCATAAAAAAATCTAATTATATTAGACCGTCAATCTTTTTTGCTTAAAGGGTACATCGTGTTGATAAGCGAAACTATCATGAAAATAGACGACAATCGTACCATAGAGACAAACGAATAAACACAACATGATATGTTTTAAAGAAAAATCTAAAGGATTTTTTTAATTGGACTAAAAATAAAGAAAAACTAGGCAACGATATTAGGACCACAGTAACATTTTTTAATGGAAATTTGAAAATATTTTAGATAGAATATTAAGTTTTTTTTATTAGGAGTGAGAATAAAGTTTTTAATTGACTTAATTAATTAATGTTATAGAGGGAGAGTTTACTTAAGAAACGATGAAAGACTTTCGACTGCTTGAATACATAAACAAATCGCTTTCTAGCTTATTATTATGCAAATTGCTGTAGTTAAAGTTATATTAAAATATTAATTAAATTAATCATATAATTAAAATTGGTGAAAAGATGTTTAAATTATAGTTCGATCATTGTTTGTGATATTAAAAATATTGTACTCTTTTCTCGAATTAGGTCGAAGGTTTTTTAATGAAATACTTTTAATAACCACTAAAAGTAATTTATCCTTATTTTACCAACAAAATTTGTGAAAAATAAGGTAAAATGGAAATTGTGTTAATGACTGATTTTGACAGGTAATATTTTATTAAATTATGTTTCAAATAAAAATAATTTTAACTCAAGGTCACACTCTTGATAGTCGGACGGTCACTTTATTTTTTACTGAATTAATACATCAATTAAAATATTTAATTCAATTTGCCGTTTTGAAGTTTTTCTTGATAACGTTGAAATCAATTTCGATTGGTGTTTTTTTATTAAAAATTTAAAAAATATTATTGTATACCTCATTAATTTTTTTTTAAATTTAGTCGAAAGAAAAGAATACTCACGATAATATAATACAAAACATCATATCACAAACTAGCTAAAATCATCATGAAATAATGATACGATCTCATCCAATCAAGCTATTTTCGCCATCCCATCTGCCAACTTATTCTGCTCTCTATCTACATATAACACACAAACTTCTCACAGCCGCGATAACAATGAACAGATCTCATAAACTAACGGGCGAAAAAGTCGGTGACATAATAAATCACCCAACCGAGCTATTTTCGCCATCTCATCTGCCAACTTATTCTGCCCTCTATCCACATGTAACACACGAACCTTTCACAGCCGCTATAACAATGAGCGGATCTCATAAACTAACGGAGAGGGTTGTAACATAGTACCACCCTTCGTGACCTGAGCAACAGCCTCGATACAATCTGATTTCATAACAAGACGTCTTGCACCAATCGATCAAGCACAGAAAAGACCCTCATACATGCCTTACAGTTCCAACTCAAGAATCGAACACGTCTCTATTCGCTTTGTGAATTCAATTAACCAATGGCCTTTGTCATCGCAAACCACCCCACCACAAGATGCGTCTTCGGAAGAGGAAGATCAGCCCCATCAACATTCAATTTATACCAATCTATCGCAGGGGGAATCCACGAACGTGCCACAGGGGCAGTATCCTCAGCCGCCGCCGTCACTTTCTGTACAGTGCGACCCGATGCACAAATTTCCAACTGCAGACGCTTGCTTTATTAGAGAAGAGACTCGCGAAACATGAAGGCCGGATCAAAACCATTTTATTACGGCGACACCAAGCATTCCAAACCACACACCCAAATAACACATCTCAATCGACAGCCTCCTTAGCAAAGGAACCTGAATTTTCTAAGTTTGCCAAAATCCAATCTCGTAGAGGAAGACCAAAAACGCCAGCAGCCATATCAGATCGAATCAAGAGTAACCAAACCGGAGTAATCACAGGACATTGCCGAAGAATGCGATCCATGTCTTCGACCATTGCTCCACAAGCTAAACAAGAAGCACCATTCGAAATATGTCTTCGCACACGCTCAGCATTTGACATTACCCAACCATAACAGACAAGCCACAAGAACAAACGAATCCGCGGAAACTCACAAAATTTACTAATCACACGCTAAACTGTATCAGTGAACTCCGTCGGAACACCTATACGAACAGCATATGCTGACCTAACAGTAAAGAGCCTATTCGCACTCGGCAGCCACCTCGAAAAATCCGAAGAGTTTACTAGAAATAAATGTTTCGTTATTAGTCTATTGAGAAAGTCTTATCAAATACTAATAACTTTATAATTTTTCTATTAATAAATATTCCTAATTCACGAAGAGTTTATTTTATTATGTATTATAATTAGAGGTAAGCATCGAGTCGGGTCAAATTTTTTTGAGTTAGACGAGTTTATGAGTCTTATTTTAAGAATCAAATTTTATTTTAAATTTATTCAAATCGAGTTTATGAAATACAAGTCAATTTTTTTAGTTTTTTTTATAAATTTAATTATAATTATATATAGTGCTATGGTATAAATTTAAACGACTTACTATATAATACACATATATGACAAATATACACATTTTCTTAGTAAAAGTTTTCTGCTAAATGGTATCTAATATGACCAGCATTATGATTAAACTAGATTAAAGGAATAAAATATGATAAGGTTAACGTTTCTTTAGGTTAAGGTTTAACATTTTGTGTTTGATGTCAACGAGTTCTTGATTCAATGGTAAAATTGAGGTCATAAAAATCTTGATATCTCACATTCAAATTTTATTATGTGTGGGTTACAAGTGTAATCGAGCTGATCTCAAATAGTGGTACACTCGATTTCTACTCAATATTTAAACTCGATATTCGATTTGAGCTTGATAAAACATTAAAAATATAATTTTAAGTTCGGTTCGAGATATAATCTAGCAATTTGAGCTCAAACTCAAATTATATGGTGCATGCAAAATGAGGGCACTTATGTGATTTAATTATATAAAATATTTAAAATATTTATTAATAAAAATATCGATTAAACTCACAAGCCATTTGGTACGAGTATTATAATGTTTGAATTCGACTCGATCGAATTTACTCATTCGCATCCCTAGCATGGAATCTCAGTCCGAATTGCATTCTAGTTTGGACCTAGTCCGAATATAGTTCCAAAATACTCGGCTCAGATTGAAAGCAATATATACATTATGTTATTGATTAACACCGTTGGATCGACGCATGACGTTTCACCATTTTATGATTACTTTTTAATATTTTATATATGGACGTTAAAATTATTTTTACAAACAATTTTAATCCAACACCATGTATTTTAATTAAAAGATATAATGTCAAATAATATTTTAGTTTTTATTCTTTTTTAAAACACTTTAACTCATAATATTTTATTTTAAGTTAAAATATTTCGTCCATGAATAATAATTGTTAATTAACTAAAGGTAAATGACTTCAAATAGTATGGTAAATCTACACGTCAGTGTATGATTATATAGCAATGACTTAACAGAATGATATGTCAATCAAAAATAATTTTATAAAATTATATAAAATATAAAAATATTTCCGTTGACGCATCATTCTATCTTTAAACCATTTAGCGTTAGTTAACTAAAAATTTTCATTTACAAAATGATTATTTTAATTTAAAATGAAACGTTAAAGATAAATGCTTATAAAAAGAATAGAGACATAAATAAATATCCAGTCAAACGTTAATAATATTTTTCTTAATTAAAAAACTACACTAATAATTATAGAATAATTATCTTTTAATTCTTAGAAAGAAAATTGAGAGAGAGAAATGCCAAAGTAGGGATCCAACACAAGTACAGAAAACGCAAGTTGAAGACGGACGGTAGAGTAGTAATTCAATTTTATTTCATGAATGTTCTACAATCTAAGATAAACGCCAAGTGGCAACGCGCAGTTGAAGCGTTTTGGCCGTCAACGCCCTTTTGTTGTTTTCCGTGTTCCAGAATTTCGTACCCAACACGAAAATTATCAAAATAACTAATTTTAGTTTTCTAAATTCAAATTTGAATCCTTCTAGAAAAAAAACTATTACTAGTTGAATTGAACTTTGCCTCTTGCTTAAACCTTTTTACGATTACTAATTAGTATTTTCTGCATATTGACGTAATTAAAAGTGTATATATATTAATTATATTAATTTAAGTGATAAGCAGTTTAATATTATTAAATAAGTCTCGAGTTTGAGGTCTTATATATGCAGAAAATTCTCATTGAGGACTCACCCACTAAAATTATGTGTGCGATACAAACCAGTCCGAATTAGTTAGACAAAGCCATAAAAAATCACGAGGGCAACAAAAAAAAGTGTATATATAAAATATAAATAAATAAATTTATATTTTATTTTTTTACAATTAACATTTGAATGCCACTTTTTCATTTTTTTAAGAAATTATAAGAATAATATTAAATTTAATTTATAAATAATAAATTTAGGATCTAATTGTATTCAAAATCAATCATTACAAATAGTACCAAACATAATTAGATGGTATTTAAGTTTAAATCGGTCTCTATATATATACACGAGCGTATGCAGTAGTAAATCGCAAATCAAACAATTTAGAAGTAAAGTATAATTTAAATGAAATTTTATCGCACATATATACAACGGCAAAGTCATATTATATATTGGGGTGTCAACTGACACCCAAAACAATTTAACATCAATTTAAAGGTATTTATTTTAAATATTTTAATATTATAATTTAAACTTTGGCATTGTAATTTAATTTTTCTTACTTTACTTCTCTATATATGTGCATGCACGCACCCATCAGTAAATAGTAAATCAAATAATTTAAAAGTAAATTTTAATGTTTGATGTTTTAGCTTATTAAAAATAATCCACTTGAGATTCTTGCATAATAATAATATATAGAGCAGTTTTATTTGACTTGTTCATGTATACGTGGGTGTGACTAACATAGGATGTCATAACAAAATTATAATGGATATGATCTGAATTTCAAAATGTGGGCGACTTCACAAGTTTATGTAAGCAACATTATAAAACCAGACTAACATACTTGTCTAATCACATACGTCCAAAGTTTAAATCCTGCAAATCAGGTTCGTACTTTGATTTATAATCTTATATATATAAGGATATGATCCAGTTATACTGTGTAAAAAATTTTAAGTTTTACACGTTTTTTGGATCGTTGGATGGCTGAAAGGGATAACTGAGATTAACAATGGGTTATGTGAAGATTTTCACTTGAAAAAAATAAAGAATTAATCTCAATCATCTATTTCACTTATCCAACGATTTAAAAAACGTGTAAAACTATGAGTTATACATTCTATATAAGTGGATCATATCTCATAAATATATATAGTTAGCCGACAACAGATATTGAACGTGTTTCCAAAATTGACATCCATTCAAGGTTTAAACAACCGTGTGAATTGCATCACTCTTGCTTTGATTGTCATTTTCTTACACCAAATACACATTTATATTTATTAATTGATTTAAAAGGATGAAATGTTAGATTCTTTAAAGGTCGGACTTTCGATTATTAAAGTTGTGAATAAAATAAATTAGATTGTGATGATTGTCTCCATAATATACCTATATCGTACTTAATCTGAATTAGTCGAATAATGGATGAAATATAGGTGATTATAAGGAAAAAAATAACAACTTAACTTGTTTTTTTTGGGAACAATGGCCACTAGCTATTAAACAAGTGGAAACAATAAAAAATGATTTAAGTGAATAATTTATGCCACTTGTCTGTGATAATGCTTCATGAAATTGTGGATTTGGAAAAGTCTTAAGCCACCTTTAATTGAGTCAATGTCCAAGTTAGATTGCATGCAAGTGCAAATAAAATATTATTACAATTTAATAGACTTTTAAAATTAAAAAGGTGACATTATATTATATTATAAAAAAGATTTGTTTATTATTACAAATATTAAAAATGAAAACGAATACATAAAATAAAAGGGTAAATACATTTGTCTCAATAATTAAAAAAAATAGAGTAGTTGCTAAGCTCTAATTGTAGAATTCAATGATACGAAGGAAAGTTCAATGTAACATATGTGAATTAATAGAAAAAATATGGTAGTCAATTCCAAAATACCAATTGATATTTAGGATATATTTTACAAATTTTAATTGTGAGTCATAACTTATTTGACACTTCGTTAATCAATTTGTTGCTTAAATTAAAAAAAAATAGAACTTAAAAATGATTTTAGTGTAAAAAAATATTTGTTATCATTAGATGACCCATATTCGAGTAGTTTTATTTGAAAGGTGTTGTGAGTTTATTAAAAGCTAAAATGCCAAATATACATTATCATGAGTAGGGGTAGCAACGGGGCGGGCATGAACAATTTTGCATTCCCAACTCCATTTTTGACATTTGTGTTGGATGATTTCGCGGAATCCCCGTTAAATGCTTTAGGAATATTATTTATCCACATACCCTTCTTGTGCGGATTCCTGCGGATTTTGGAGAATCTTCATCTAAAAAATAAGCAAAACTTATTAGTAGCAAAAACATATAGCCGATTTCAATTTACAAGTCATATATTCGCTACACTTGAAAATATGCAAATCTTAATACATTAAAACAAATATTCAATATTAAATCTCTAAAATTACAAACACGAATGATAAATTTAGTTAGGGGTATATAAGTAAATGACAGCTCAACATATTTTTTTATTTTTATTTTGTAAAATATTAAGGATCCTCGCGAGAATTTATACGTGTACGATTTGGAAATCTTCATTGTATGGATATAGCAATCTCCGTCCCGTTTCCATTTGAGTTTTGGTGATAAAGTTTCTTCCATCCTCGTCTTCGTAAATAAAAATTATAATTATTCCTCGTCCCGTTGATACTAATCTCTATAATTTTTTTTATTATTCCCTACACGATTGCTACTCATAATCATGCGACTACATGAATAGTACTAAAAAGACAATATTATTCAATATCAAAGTATTTTGAAAAATATAATGATGTATGTTAAAACGTTGCACTCATATATTTATAGATTTATATGCAATATACTAACAGTGAAAACTAAAAGTTTTCACAAGTGCCTTAGTTTTAAAATTTAGGGACTTAGTTTAGAGTGTAGGGTTTAGGTGTATGAGTTTAGAATTTAAGGATGGTGGTTATAATTTAGGGTTTAGGGCTAACAATTAGGATTTAGAGGTTAGGGTTTAGTTTTTATGGTACTATGATGATGATTTAGGTTTTAACCTGTAAACCCTAAATTTTAACATTAAACACTAAAATTTTACAACCATCCCTAAATTTTAAACTACTACACCTAAACCCTAAAACTAAAAAAATTGTAAAAACTTTTAGTTTTTACCACCAATGTATAAAATAATTACCCTATATTTATCGATAAAAAAAACGTTGCACTCAAATATTTATTTCCTATCTCAAAGACTAAACGACAAATATTAGGATAAACCACTTCGTTGGTCACCAAATTATAGAGTCTGTTTTATTTTAGTCATCAAACTATAAACTTACTAATTTAGTCACTAACGTTATCAAAATGGTCAACGCCATTAACGAGATTAAAATGGTCAAAACCATTAAATTAATAACGAAATTACTGCCGTGATAACAATTAAATCGGTATAACAACAGAATAATCCTCAACATTTATACATTTTTATATATTAAGATGTTCAAACTTATAACACTTATATTAAAAAAAGAACTCTCATATTATATTTGTGTTTTCATGTATTAATAATTATTTGTAAATAATTTAAAATATCCGTATTTTATTTTATTTTGCGTGTGCTATTTTCTATATTATATCATATTTTTGTATTATATCTATCTATCTATCTATCTATATTTATATTAGTATAAATGAATCCATCATATGCATATATATATATATATATATATATGTATGTATACACACACATGAGAAGAAAAATTACTAACACTAGTGTAGAACTAAAGTAGTTTAACTTCTTGTTTGATTAATATTCAAACAAGAGTAATTTTGTGTATCGTTCTTCATGTCTAAATTATAAAAACTAAAACCTAAATCTTTAACCATAAACCCTAAACCTTAAACTAAACCCTTCAACCCTAAAATAAATATGATTGTATAAATTTCAGTTCACACAACCTATATATCAAATTTTTTTGTTCAAAAAATCTAAATAGTGAATTAATTAATATAATTATACTTATCTTATATAATGAACATAAATATAATATATAATAATCGGACTATTAAAACATTAATCATACAATGAATAACAGAAACATGTAAAATTATTGTAAGTTTACATTAGTGTCATATATATATGGACATATACACGTATTATAGCTGAAATTCAAATGTGATTGGAAAAATAAAAAATGTTAATATAATCATTATTTTTGTTGGTACTATATTTCAACATGCATTAATTTCGGAAGGCCATAAACTAGGGAAATTCTCAGTCCAATTTTTGACTGATTAAGTGGTTATTAATGAAGTTCCATGCAAAACGACAAGAAACACTAAATTTATTTATTTATTTCTTCTAGAGAAGTAAAAAAACGACGTTGAATAAAAATTATAAAGCGTGTACTTTTTTGTAATAATAATAATAATAATAATAATAATAATAATAATAGGGATAACATCCAATTACGCGATATAAGAGTTTTTATAATAATAATAATGATAATAGTAAGGTTCAATATACAAAATTGATACATAAAATTTGTAATTTTTTGAATAAGTACTTGAACTTAGAACAATCTTAAATTAATATACGATCTTTGATGTAATACTTTAACTGGTAATCAAGTTGTGACATGTGACATATAATGACATCAATATCTTGATCACGTCAATAACCTAGTTGATTGTTAGAACTTGGATTAATTTGAGAGATTTTTGGATTTAAATGCCAATTCGAGATAAGAAAAAGTAAGATACTCATTTGAGAAAACTGTCAACTTTTAAGTACCATTTTGTGTAATAATAATAATGATGATGATTATGATTTTTAATTTATCACAAATGAACCTGAAAAAAGAGTTACATTTATTCAAAATTTGGACTATTCATTAATTTGGCTTGGCTAGTAAGCCTAATATGGATTTAATTTTGATTTTTTCACAAATTGGGCAGTCGAAATAGATGTTTGATTAGTGGTGCACATGATCGGAAATTGGGTGGTTTTATCGTTTGAATAAATTGGTTAATGATGACGGCGACGAAATTTAATATTATTTATTAAAAAATTATTTAAAAATTTTTAAATATAAAGACCAATATTTCTTGAAGGTTAAAAATAATTTTATCATATAACTTTTTAATACTTTTTAGGGACTATGGCCCTATTGAATTTTATTATTTGACCGTAAGACTCTTCTAAATATTAATTTAAGTTAATGAGTGACATCAAATCTATTTGTAAATTTAATCCAACATAAATTATTATTTTATTCACATATTTTTGAAGCAATTTTTGTTGTTTCTCTCTGTATAAAAGCAGGGCCGGATACCCTTGAGCTCTCCACAGATTCTCCCGTTTCTTTTTTCCATCAAGCTTTGGTCAAGTTCCTCAGATTCTTCTCTCAGCGAAAAAGAATTTGCTCTCTTGTTAATCAAATTCACCTAAAAAAAGACTCGAAAATCAGCTGGTATGTTATCCGAACTTCCGTACGTGTAATTATTCTCTGGTTTGATTTCGTTTCCTTTTCTGGATATGATTATGTTTTGAATTCTTGAAGGTTTTTTGTTCCTTCTTTAGCTGTTTGATCGTTGTTTTTGCGATTAATTTTCGAGTGTCCTTTGAGTAAGTTTGATCGGATTTCAATAGCTTCAGGAGAATTTGTTGATCCGCTAATGATCTTCTCTGCTTTTGATTCCTTTTTCTGAATTTTGTAATTTCAAGTGCTTTTGATCTGCAAAACCGATAGAGGATTAGTTTTTTTCTTGTTTGTTTGTTTCATGGCTGAGCTTTGTCTTTGAAAAATCAACTGTGATAGTGAAATTTATTGATGTTAATGTTGAGGTTAATTATTCGATAAGATATGCTTTAACACGAATATTATCTGAGTACGAATATCATGCTAATGTTTTTTGATTCAGAACAAAAGTATCGATTCGAATTTCATCAGAAAAATCTGGACCGTTAATTTGATTTGATATACTTGGTTGTTGTGCTCTCCATGATAAATGTTTTTCCCCTCATGAAAATGATTTTAAAATATAAATTCAAATCCGAAATTTATTAAATATTACCTCTTAAAACCAACTTATCGTTTGAGTCAACTAAGGTAGGCACGTGTTCCAAGAATTTATGCAGTAGGCTAGATTTTCTAAATACCACCAACTACTTGAAGAACAGTCGATACCAAACTTTTTATACAAGTTTCTCACTATATGATATCAAGTTAGTACGAGGTTGAAGGAGAGGTAATATCGGAACAATCTCCGGCCTCCGACACAGAACAACACTATAAGATAATATAATACTTGCAGTTGCAATGAAAACATGCTCTTATGATTCTTATTTGGTTTCTTTTCCACATATACTGCAGATTTTATCAATAGATCATGGCCACCCAGCAGTACGTTGAAGAAGCCATAGTTCGGAACCGGTTACCGGAAGGTAAAATTTCCATGGAGAAGTGGATGAATTCACTGGAGGGTTCGGACGATAATTCCTCGGCCGGCTTCGACTGCAATATCTGCCTCGACACCGTGCAGGATCCTGTGGTGACGCTATGCGGTCACATATATTGCTGGCCATGCATTTACAAATGGCTTCAATTTCAGTCCAACCCTACCGAAAACCAAGAACAGAAACTGCCTCAGTGCCCCGTATGCAAAGCCGAAGTTTCGGATTCGACACTTGTACCGCTTTACGGCCGGGGCCGGACAAGCAAGGCATCGAAAAGCAAGGCTCCCCAACGTGGCATAGTCATCCCAAAGAGACCTCTTGGTCCTGATCTTGGCACACCAAGAACGCCAAATACTGCAAGTACTCCACAATTTGCACATCAAATACATCACCATGGTCACACGAATCCTCCACAAGTGTATACTTATCCACCTTCACCGATGCGTAGTCCCGGTGGCACTTATTCATATCCACCACAAGCGTACGATTATCCATCTTCGCCTATGTTTAGTCCCGGTGGCACGACGATGAATGTAACGGATCCGGTTATGCGAACATTCGGCGAAATGGTACACGCAAGGGTGTTCGGGGACTTGGTTCCGAATTTATATCCGTATCCGAATTCATACAATCTTGTGGGGAGCACCAGCCCTAGGATCAGAAGGCACATCATGCAAGTTGATATGTCACTCAACAGACTCAGCTTATTCCTCTTTTGTTGCTTGCTTATATGTCTTCTTTTGTTCTGATCTTACACTTCCAAACTGCCCAAACCGAATTAGTTTGATTATATAGGATTGGTTTATTCGGTTAACCGACCTTTTGTACACCCCTATATCTTTAGATACAAATAGCTTAAGAGATGTCACATCTCGTGTGCTGCGATAGTATTTTATATGTATTGTGAGTTTGATTAGATATATTACGAGTTTTTCTCTAAGATTTAAAATCAATCATTATAATTCATTGATAATATATATTATTGTAGCTTGTATGGTGTGACCGACAGAACTTAATTCATAGCTTGAACTTGCCTATGGTACGGTTCAATGATCAAGTTTCAGTGAGGCAATATATTTAAATTTTAATGTAAGAATTACATATTTTAAAGCAGAAGTGATTCAAGTAAAAATAATAATATTATTATTTTAAAAATTCGAATTCAAATAATTTTATTTATAGAATATGTATACATTTTTATAATTATTAAAATTAACATATTATCTGAATATAAATTGAAGTGAAATCAAGAATTTTATGTTTAGGGTGCCGGAATAAATTCTTATGAGGTAGTCATAGACTCATAGGAACGAAGCCAAGGTCAAGTAGGGACCTTGGCCCCTTCATTAAATGGCAAAATTTCCTTTTTAGTCTCAATTAAGCATTAATAATTCAATTTAGTAATCCTTTTTAGCCAGGGTTAAATGAAAATTTTGCATTTTTAGTCCTTTCAAAAGTTAACAATTCAAGGGGCCGAGTCAGTTGGGATCGAGTGTGCCATCCTAAGTGTGAAGGGGGTCTCGGATAAAAAAACATTGTAGTTTGGAACAAAGCCTGTATGATGCGGTGTCTATGGTCTTTGTTTGCTCGTACAGGATCGTTGTGGGTAGCTTGGGTTGAAAGGTATATTCTAAAGGGTAACTCGATATGGCAAACCCTTGTTAGAGCCCCGTCTAGTTGGGCTTGGAGGAAGTTAATGAAGTTGAGGACTGATTATGCACAGATGAGGAGCATATATAGTGTATATAAAGCTAAGAAAGTCTGGGAGAGCATTAGACATAAGAATGAGAAAGTTCCCTGGTTTCATGTTGTCTGGGGGGGCTCTATATCCCTCGCCACTTATTCATTGCATGGCTTGCGGACCATAATAGGCTCCCTACGAGGGACATAATGCTTCGCTGGGGGAGACAGATTGATACCCAATGTTTGTTTTGTAATGCTGATATTGAGAATAGAGATCATTTGTTTGTTGCGTGTGCCTTCTCGCGACAAGTTTGGTAGGTAATTCTCCACACCTGTGGTTTGGATGTGCAAATTGACTGTTGGCTGAATATGGTGCAATGGATATCTGTACATGGAAAAGGGAGGGTGGCCTTAGCTGTCATTATTAGAGTGGCATGGTGCAGTTTCATCTATTGCATATGGCAGGAAAGAAATCGTTTAGTGCATGCTGGAGTGCCCAAGCATATAGATGACATTGTGTTGCTCATCAAGAGAGTTGTTCAAATGAAAATCTCGGGTTGTCGGAAATTAATTATTTCTGCTCCTGATCTTGTCATTAAGTGGGATATAGCTTAATTTTCTTGTTTTCATTTGTGTGTGTTTTGTTCTTTGGGGTTTTATGTAATTAGATGGTATATGTATTTGGATGGTATTTTTTGATTGGTTCTTTGGATAATAAGAAATCTTACTTATCCAAAAAAAAAAAGTTAACAATTCAAATTAAACCATTTTAACATTGAACTTTTAGTTTCAGCTCTAATTTTTTTCCTGTTCCAACATAAAATTCTTAACTTCGTCCTCAAATACCGACCTCACCGTGCAAAGCCGAATATCGCTTTCAGTTCACTGTTTCATATGTAATTAAATACCAAATTAGGAGAGTTGGTGTAAAAAAAATGGTGGTGGGATTAGGTAGAGGCTGCTAAGGGTTTCATTCATAACACGATTTTGCTAAATGTTTATATACATTTATAATATTTTTGAACATGTAGAAAATAACACGATTATGATATATGCCATTTCATACAAATTTTTATCTAAAATGAGTTATTCTAACAAATATACAAAATATCTCATGAATTTAGTCACGACATAGAAATTACATAAAAATGTGTTTTCTCTAAACTATTGAAAATACTAGATGAATTTGGACACCAAAAGAAATAACATAGGATTCAGACAATTCGGATTTCAGGTTGTGATGTTTACAAATGATCTATCCATTTTTAGATTCAGATAATATTTGAATTTGATTGTTAAAATTATTATCTAATATAAGTCCAGAGCGAATGCGTACAGACTATTCGAGTATTCTTTATCCGAAACTGCATTACTTATGTGGATGCATATGCAAATTTGAACATTCGAATGAGTCCAAATTCTAGCTCCAAAATAAAATGAATTTTAGCCCGAAAAAGGGAGCATGGCTTAATTTGCCTAATTACAAAATTGATGTGAAGTTAAAAAGTATTTAAACTTTAAAAATTGGAAGGGGCGGGTGTTAATTTGCCTAACTTCAAACTTGACAAGGACTACAAAAACAGTTAAACCAAAAGCAACCCCCCCTCAATTTAGCTCTGTCACTAAATTAACTCGATTAAATATACTAATAAATATTGTGCATAATGATAAGACATATTGTTCTTCTAATGAGAAAATCTATGTTTAAATTTTAAATATGATATTATTAAGAATAACTACAGATCTTTAATAAGGACAGTAAAATAAACATAAAAAACTTATTTGGGTCGCTTCTTATCTAAGAAATAAAAGACGATTGAAACACCCATTTTTGTAAGCATTTTAGTCCTTTTCACATGTTTGGATTTGCTGTAAATCTTATCTCCTAACCAAGGTCCAAGCTCAAAGAGTTCTTTCATCCTACTTAAAATATATGGCTTAAAATTTGACTCGGGTGTCCTCTCACCTTTGAACACGAAAGCATTTAAATATTTCAAAAAATATCTTCTTAAATTTAAAAATATTTATAAGATGACTCAGAACAAGTTAAATATATTATCAACAATATATAATATTACTTTTGTTCCGAGTAAAAGTATAAACCTTTTAGATTTGTAATACTTATAAATACACAATTTAAACCCATTTATATTTTTCTATATTATTTGCTAATTTTTTTAATTTGTAATTTAATATTTGGTAACTTATATAGATAACGATTAACTAGTCTATTTTCTTTTTTTACTTAAAGTCTAATTGTGAGTCTAATATTTTTGTTCAAACTTCAAAAAATATCAAATAAGCCATCCTCAGACTAGCCTAAGTTAAAACCAGATCAAATCAAAGATTATATAAAATAGGTTATATGACATCATATCCCATGTGGAAGCTTGTATGTGAAAACTAAACCCTTTCTCCAATTAGTTGTAGCCGTAGAATTTATAATATTTATTTCAATATCATATATATATATATATATATATTCTTCCATGCAGTTACTTCCCATAAAAATCTGGTTGATTGAGTATTTATTTGGCTTTTCGAGACCATTCATAGACAAGGAAACGGGATTAGTACTATTGATATGTTATACTACTGGGACGATAATGACGAGATAAATAAATAAACGCAAACATAGAAAAGAAAAATCACACCAAGAATTTACGTGAAAATTTCAAAAGAAAAAAATTAAGGCAGAGGATGAGAACTTTTACTATGATAGAGAAAGAGATTACAACTGATTTATAATGTTTTTTCTAAACCTCTAATCCCTAGTATCTATTTATAGGGATAAATTTCTTGTTTATAAAGGATACTTGCATAGAAACAAATTTTACTCAAACTGAGTTTTTTATCTTTAATTAATGTAAAGTAAATAAGATTTACTAAAATTAGGATTCTAACTTTAAACCAAATCCTAAAAGAATTTAGATCACAACTCTAACATGATCTATAGCTAAGCAATATTTTGTTTGCATTTGGGTCAAATAATAGAAAAACGAGAGCTTATTGGCACAAATCAAGACATTTTATCAAACTTGTTCGTAATGGGTAAGTTTATTTCTTTACGTTGGACCAAAAAAGGGAAATTAGGTTTGCATGGGTTTGTACGTAAAGTTTACTCAACCCAACATTAGGGATGGTAATTCAAATTCGAGATGTTGATTGATATGTAATCAGTTTTTTTCAGATTAGGAGTTGTGACTTTGGATGTTAAAATTATTATTTGTTACAGATTCAGAGTGAATATGGGTTTTTATCTTTAGATATTCATTATCCGAATTCATATTACAGAATGAAGAGTATTTTGTTTCTGAAAGAATTCAAATTTTGGTTTTTTTGAGATATTATGGTTGGATTTTTTATTTTATGATATAGGGTTCCTTTTTTATTTTTTGAGATACTCTTTATGTGGATGAGTTTGGTTTTATATCAGCCTAAGGCCCAATGAATGGCTAGGCCCCGGACCCTGTTTCATAGAATGGGAATGTTTTTGGTGCTTGCTTTTGAGTATTATTCAAACCGGGTCATTCCTAGTTTCGGGTTGAACATCTTCGGATTATTGATATTTTATTTGTAAATTCGGTTTAAGTAAAAATCGGACATAACGTTACTGTTCATTACCATTCCACGGATTTTGGATCTTACCGTGTGGACGTTATAATACTACGATTTGACTTATTTACAGTCTTGGTTTTATTCTGACATTATTAATTCAATAGATCTTTTAACATTTTATCGTTCTAAGATGCGTCTCCCTCTCATTTCAAACCTAAGAGTTCTTTCTATTCGATTAGAAATCTCTTTAACGTCCATGAAATGTCATAGTTTCAAATTTGAGGAAATACATCTTGAGATGATAAAATCTTAGAATATCTTTAAAAGTTACAGAGAATAATATCAGTCTCGGAATATACTTATGATACATGCACGACGTATTCTGAAACTCATCAAATGGTTAAAAGTGTTTGTTAAATAAATTTATTATTTTTAGATTCACTAATGGAATATATTTATATTATTTTATTTTCTATGAGTTCTGATTCTGATTTTATCTTAAAATATATACCTATCTATTTAATAAAAAATTAAACTTATCGTCTTCTAATTGTCTGAAAAAAAGGGCTAATTAGATAAACTTGTCTCTTTAAACAGTGAGCTTGGGTTAGGCATCTATCATCTATGTCGGCAATAATTTCCATCTCTCACTGTCAAACAACAAAGCCATAAATTCTGGAGACTTGAGACACAAAGATATTTACCTGTAAGCTGACTCGGTGACAGGGAGTAACTGACTCGAGTTCCGAAACTGGGTTGATAACGAAACACCAAAAACCCTTGTCTCCTCAAGACAAAGCATTGGACATTTGGTTTTGTCAAATCAAATATCAAACCACAGTTCGTTAATAGTTCATTAGCAACTAACTATACTTTGATGGACTGAGTTGGCTTGGATAGCCATTAAAACCCTACAATAATTTGCTGTTTTGTTTTTTCGCGTGACTGAGTCTGTCGAGTGGGAATTAATTATTACATGCATAGAAAGACGAATAAGATTGGTTTCGGACTTGCACCAAAAACAAGGTCCATTAAACTTGGTTTATACTTATAAGCATTTTATGCTAATAAGATGTGATAATCTGGATCGGATTTACATAGGTCTAATATGAAGACGACTCTCTCAACCTATTTTTTTCAACTCACAATATTACAATTCGTACTTCTCACATTGTTTAATAGACTTTGTGTCTCATCTCGAGACCAACAGGTTCTTGGTATTTATTATTATTTTTAAATCACTGTTGAAGCTTTCGGTGGATTACCAACAGGTTCTTGGTATTTATTATTATTTTTAAATCACTGTTGAAGCTTTCGGTGGATTAGTTTACAGTTTTGAGTTTTAATTAATTAATATAAATACATATAAGGTTATGAATATTTGAAGTAGGGCTAGCAATCTAAATCCCTCTTTCTATTGGTTTAAAGCATCTTCACTTTCAACTTTGACATTTCACAGCCAGGAAACAGATTCCTTCATCTCCAATCTATCTAAAACCCCACTTGTTTTGTTTATAAAAATATATTAATTTAATTTTTTAATCTTTTATTATTAAGAGTAAATTAGGCGGTTTATAAAATAAAATTTGATACATTAAGCAATATATTTGTTATTATGTCAATTTTATAACCAGTTATGTTATCTTTACCGGGACGTAGATATTAATATGATGTGAGAAGCTATAGTCTTTCTCTCAATTTTTTTGTATATTAACATTTAGTTTTTTTTTGTTTAAATGTTAGTTAAATAAGGGAATTTTTACTCAAATATAGTTTTAGGTTCCCCAAAAAAAAATATGGTGCTTCATATTTTAATTCCCGAAATATTGTATTTGTTATAGTACCCTAAAAGTAAGATTCAACAGAATCCAACTATGAACAATGTTTTTCCCAAAAATCCTTAAAAATTGCCTGAGTCGGATCCTCCTAAACTAGTCTTTAGGGGTTTTTTTAATTTACTGTTCAAAGTCGAATTCTATTGAATCTGACTTCTAAGGTACTGTAGTAAATGTAATATTTCAATAATTAAAATGAGAATTGCCATATTTGGGGGAAAAGCCCAAAGCAATATTTATAGAATATCTCCATAAAATAAGACAATCCCAAATTTTTTAGATTCAAAGGTTTAATGGAATTTTGCCCCTCATCCTAGCTCCTTACCTAATCTTTAGGACTAAAGTTAAAGGCAAATGACAAAAAAACTCGATTAATTGAGTGATCAAAAAAGAAAAATTTATAGTTGGATGACAAAAAGAAACTTATCCATAATTAGGCAACCCTTGGTAGAATTTACCCAAAATTTTAAAATATTTTCCGAATTTTTCTCTAACTTTAATAAATAAGGAGCAGAAATGATCGAACCATGCAATTTTTTATATTACCATTCCTTTATATAACATGTAACTTTTTTTTATTTTCCTGATTTTTATGTAGGGTAGTCACAAAAATTCTGATTATATTTAAAGTTAAATAAAATTGAATTCACCAAACAGAGGATGAATAGAAGACGTTATTTAAAGAACTGAACTTCTTTATCACTAGATTCAATTCATTATAGAAACTAATAACAAAGTACGATGATTAAATAACAAAAGTTAATGCAGCAAATGTGCTTAAATTTCATAATTACATAAACTATTACAAGAAACAAAGACAAAAACAAAGGATGAATCTAAAAAACTCCAAAATGTGCAGAAAATCCATGTTCTTTCGAGCAGAAAAATAAAAGCTCGAAAATGGATTTGGAACCAATTGAGAAAGGAGATCACCAAACTGTCTCCTCAAACTCAAATTGGATAACAAAACATTACATCAACAAGACAAAGCTGAAAAGGTTGTTTATTGACACTAAAAACATGCTGCAAGAAAACACATGAGAGCAAATTACTGCAAAAAAAGTTTGAAAATGTGTAAACTTTTTTGCAGGTTTGATGGAAAATCTGGGGATGTTTTTATGAGAATGAGAACTTGAGAAATCTGCTGAAAGCAGTGGCTGGTTTCATCTAAAAATCTGCAGCCAGTGAAGAAAAAAAAAAAAAAACTAACGGTGGCTAAATGACAAGAAAGATGCAGACAAATGATGGTAAAAATTCGGAAAATTTCGTGCCACGGACAAAACCGCAAGACTTTCGAACCTAAATGAAGAGATTTTAAGAATCTTGATCTTTCCCAAAGAAGGGTTTCATTGGACAAGAAGTGGAAGGTGAAGAAGAATTTTCACCAAATTCTTGCTGTTGATTTTGGTTGTGGAAAGGGAGATTTGAAGGCAGAAGGAGATTGTTTGTGGTGTCTAAATCATCCCATACTGGACTCCCTGGACCCCAACCTGCTGGGATTGCATTGAACCAAGCTTCGGCCATCGACATGTCTCCCCACACGAGTTCCTGAGAATCCGAACCGCCGCCTTCGCCCGAACCTGAGCCCTCGGTTGCCATCTGCACCTCGTCACCGGCATTAGCCTCACTGGACCCGAACCCCGAATCCCTGTCGGGGTTATCTCCTTGAGACTGAGCCGATGGTGGCACCATTTCGACTTCGGGTGGATGCAAATTAGGCCCTTTCGGTTCTTCTTGTGGGAGATTCTGGTTCAAGGAAACTGTTGAGCTTGAGCCTGGGGAATTATCTTCATCTTTGTTGAGGAAAAGCTCAGGGAAATTGAGCCTTGCATTCTCTCCTCTCAACTTGAACGCCTCGCGATCGTAGGCTAAGGCAGCGTCTTCTGCCGTGTTGAACGTGCCGAGCCAAAGGCGAGTTCGGTTTCGAGGAAGACGGATTTCAGCTACCCATTTCCCCCAATGCCTCTGCCTTACGCCTCGGTAAAGCTTGGTTGTGTTTATAGGCTGCAATGGCGGCCTATACAATTGCTGACCGTCTTGTCCCAATCGGCTCATCATACTCCTCCTAGGACTCAATGTATCACTCCAGTACTGAAGAAGTTGCTGCTGATGTGGTGCCAGTTGCAGAGGCGGTACTGGTGACGATTCACCGGCAAAAAACGGGCGATAAATGAGCCCATGCTGCTGTGGCTGATGGGGACTAAATGAAATCATCTGTTGCGGATTTTGCAGTGATGGGCGGAGCATCGGCTGAGGAAAGTAAACCGGCTGCTGGTATGCATCAAAAGCGAAAGGAAAAACCAGTCTTGAAGATGGAGAAGAAGCATTCGTCGAAGAAGAAGAATAAGACGGTAACGAAAGCGTTAGAGAAGGCGACAAACTAGAAGAGAACGAAGACGACTGGTCCGCCATTGAAGCAAATGATCGAACAGGTTCCTGACGTTTCTTGTGAGGTCTCTGAGACATGGAAGCTTCACAAAAAACTGGCTTCCATTGCCGTTTCTTGAACCCGAAATTGAGTTCGTTCCCCTTTTCAATCTCCCAATATTGTCCACTCCCCATCTTCTCCGTTTCATCACCAACACTCTTCTTGGATTCGCCACTATTTTTTGCAGCGGCCATTGATAAATCACTCGCTCTCTCCATCGAAATAAAAAACTTCGATAAACCGCAAAGCCAAAAGGATAAAAATATCAACCACCCCAGGATCCAAATTCAATGTGATCAGAACTCAGAAGATTTAAAAAAACAGAGACCCAAATTCAGAATCTGGTTGCTGAATTCAATAACTAATCCAATGGAACATATTGAAAAGAATCAGCTGAAAAACCATGATTCTTGACTCCATACCGAAATTCCTTAAAAACTCTGGCTTTGGGGAGGGGGGGGGGGGAACAGAGAGCGAGCTTTTATACTTTGGTTATGCAACGAGCCAACGAGCAAATCCAAAACGGGTGCTGAAAGATGTTGAATTTATATGATTTTTAAAGTGAATTTGAGAGGTTTTATATTTCTGGAGTGATAGTGGGAGAAATCTATGAATTAAAGGGGAATACTAAAAAGAAATGAAGAAAAAAGGGAAGGCTCTGTTTTTTAGAGAAATGTAGAAGAAAAATGCAGGGGAGGTGAATTGGCTTATAATAAGAGGGAGAGAAGTGGAGAATTTTTTCATGGTTGGACTTGGAGGCTTAATGGCTTGGTCTTTTTTCTTGTTTCGTTGCTTCCACTCAATTTAGGAACGATAGGGGCATATCTATAATTTTTAAATCAACTGAATCAAAATTTGTAAATTTAAACTAAATATTATTATTTGTCAAATTTACGAATATACAGAAAAACGAATTTAAAATTTTAATTAAAACGTCGAATATTTGAATCTACCAAAAACTCGTATTATATTAAGAATTTAATTTTCGATCAAAAAAAGAATTTATAATTTAGCCATTAACTATTTTTACTTTAATTTGAAATGTTTATTTTTATTATCTAGTGTTTATGAACACGAACACAATATTAAAAATTTAAACGAATACGAACTAAATATAAACACTTAAAAAAAAGCGAACACAAATAGAATATTATTCATTCAAGCTCGATTCATTTACACCCCTACTTATAGATGAGTTATACTTGCAACAATACAACTATAGCTAAATTATATATTTAACTTTTTAGACCCTTTCCCTATCAATAAAAAACATTATATGTTTAATTTATAAAAATATATATATATATATAAATATTTTTTATTTCACTGATAATAATTTTAATCGAATCAATACTCTGTTGATCTATACCTTTAAAATTTGATGAACAACTCCAACGTTATACATGTCTAGAACCTTTGATTTGTGAGATTGGAATACGAGACACAAATATAGTTACGCAAAATGCGATTTTGTGTGTCACCGTAAACTGGCGTGGCAGGGTGTGGTTAAAAGTAGGTGGTGGGCGGTGGCATTTGAGACGATTTATGGTGCTCAACGACGGCTCCATTTTGAAAATTTTGGCCCTTCTTCGCATGTTTGACTGATGTGTTTTTTTGCTTGTCCTTTTGGATTTAAATGCTAGGCCCAATTGCAGCATGTGACAAATAATGTACCTATTGGGGTCACGATTATTGAATTAAGACTCCCATTTGTTCACATGATTAACGTTTAGTTCTGTCGCAAATTTGAGGATTCACATCCGAACATTGGAAGAAGAAAAAGAGTGTTCGCTATTATCATTAAGAGAAATTAATCCGAGAACTCTGATAATAATTTAAATACAGAGTCTGATTTAAATTAACAAATTGTTCAAGAATTTTAAAATCAAAGAATATTACTTAAATATGTTTGAACTTATACCCTCTTTAGTATTATAATTGAAGACGGAGGCAAAGGGGACATGCAAGAACCTTGACCCCTAATCAATTTGTATTCTAATCCCTTTAGTTTTATAAAATTTCAATTTAATATAATATAAAATTATACTTTTAAGTTTTTAAATATTAAGCTTATGGTTTAGGGTGGGTGGCATGTAATCAAAATCCTTTGACCAACTAAGCAGACCAATCTTAAATTTTCTTGTTGATTGTCGTCTTCCATATCTGTTACAGATGTTTTAAAGATATTTTTAAAGTTCTAATCCACACGCAATTTCATCATTTCAATTACCATTTTCTTTGGTGTAGGGTCTGTTTTTGCTTTGATTTACCATCGTTTGTATCGACCTTTTGGCTATTTTTTTGGGTCTCTGTCTCGATGTTTCTGTATGCGAATTGTTATGTTAAATAAATTCTTTCGTTTGATCAAAAAATTACCATTTTCTTTGAGCGTGATTAAAAGAAAATTTAATTTAAATTAATATTGTAAGAATAGGATCAATTAATTCAATAATTCTTTAACAAATCGATTTACAACATTTTATTTTATATAAAATTCGTATATAATTTATAATTTTTTTAAAAAATTCTAAGTGTCTTTTATAGAAAAATCTATTTTTACCCTCTAAAACTTTATAAATTTATTTATTAAAATTTTATAAATTTACTCCAAATATAAAATTTTGCGTCCGTCTCTCCAATTACAACGGTCGAACATATTAAATCGATTGTGGCATCGCTTATATATATATCCAAGAAGGAAGTCGTATTATTAATTTTTTAATAAAAGAATATATAATTTAAAACAGTTTGATTTGATTTTTTAGAATATCATTTGAAATATCCAAATCATATATATATATATATATATATATATATATATATATATATGACTTTATATATATAATGAATGAATGGTAATTGTGAAAGCCGTCCTGTTATCTCGTGAATAGAACGTGTGTCTACCAAAGTCGGTGCAAAGCGGCAGGGTCGGTGGTCCAACCAATCACGAGTTCCCACATCATCATTTTCCTTTTTTTCTTTTTATATTTCCAAAAAAATATCTTACTCTTTTTTTATTTATGACTTAATTACAAAATAAATGATCGAATTATATATATATTTTAAAATAAATGTTTAAAATATTTTTAGGGTAAACTACACTAGTAGTCACTAGAGGTGGCAAACGGGTCGTTCGGTTCGGTTTCGGTTCGGATCGTTTCGTTTCCGGTTTATCTGTATTCGGTTTAGTTTCCGATTGGGTCTGGTTCAGATTTTAGTTCGGTTCTATGATGATTTGGGTCAATTCGGGTATTAGATCAGTGATTCGGGTCAATATCATATCGGTTGTTTTTGGGTCGGGTCAATATCGGATCGGACGTTTTCGAGTCGGGTCGGGTTAATCTTTAAATTTTTGGGCCAATTCGGTTTTGATTTGGACTTGGGTGTGAATCTAATCGTGTATATTATATAAAGAATTAATCATATATTCTTGTAAAAATATGTCTTTTTATTTGTTAATATTATCATTTAGGTTTAGTTCCAATCATTCAATGTTTCAAAATCAACTATCATTGGTATTAATCATTTAACCTGAACCTAGGGATGTGAAATCAGGTAACCGTTCAGGTTTCAGGTCAGGTTATGTCAGTCAGGTCAAATCGGATACGGGTTATGTTAGGTCAATTTAATGGTCCGACTCGGATCAGGTCGGGTCCGAGTCAACTCAAATTCAGGTTATTGTCAAGTTGATTTCAAATCAGATTGAGTTCAGGTCGGGTTAATTTCAGGTCGGGTAAGTTTCAGTTCAGACCAAAATAGTTCGAGTCCGAATCAGTTAATTAACAGGTTAATTCAGGTTCGGATGGACTTCAGGTCAGGCCACATTCAAGTCGGGTCACGTTGTTGACAGATAAAATTCATGTCGAGAATATTGGTTTCGGTTGAAGTTCAAGTCGGGTCTTACGTGTACAAATAGACTTCGATTTGGTAATTGTGGGTAAATTTTGGATAAAAATAAATTTTTAGGGGTTAATATGACCAAAACATCCCTTAGGATGCCGAGATATGTACAGTTTAAAAAATATATAATTATGACTAAATTGAATTAAACTAAAATTTAAAAGTGAATGTTAGGACTAAAATGAAAAATTTTAAACGGTTGAGGACGTAAAGGGTAATTAATCACCAAGCAACAAAATTGGGCAGCAAATGAAAGGGCGGGGAGGCTTTTTTTTAACGTGTACAAATAAATTTTAAACGTGTACAAATAGGAGGCTTTTTTCCCTTCATAATTCTATCCGTTTCCCTCTCTTTTTTTAATCAAATACTATGTTTTTTCCTTCTTTTTTATTGAAATGAAAGGGTGGCTCTTGTCCGTTTCCTTCTTTTTTTAACCAATTATTATGTTTTCCCCCTTTTTTAATTGAAATGAAAGGGAGGGGAGGAAGAGCCGCGTGATTTTTAGGTTAGGGAAAATTATTTTTTAGCCCTTATGACTTTAGATTTTTTCATTTAAGTCCTAAATTTTCACTTTTAGATTTTAATTTAATTCAATTAATTCAATTTAAATTCCACATTTAGTTTTAGAATTATTTTAATTATGTCTGTAATTTATGTTTATAGGTTTTAATTTAGCTCAATTACATCCTAAGTTTAATAAGTTAATTCAATTTGAACATTATTATTATTAATAATTTTGATTTAAAATAATTATACACAAAATTTTAATTTGGATGTAAACATGTAATTGTACACATAAAAGTTGAAACATTAATTTAGTTCAATTGTACAAATGAAGCTTTGATTTAAATATTTTTTGATTAAATAAGAGGTATTACATTTTCATACTGGATTCGAATCCATACAAGATAGAAAAAATATAAGCATCATTAATCAATTCAAATACATAATTTGGCTAGTTGGATTGGAATTAATCTCGTAAATCAATAGCCCTAAACTAAACCATAAATAGTTAATACTAAACACAAAACCATAAACCTTAAAGAATCAAAATTAATCTCACAAACCAATAACCATTAGCTAAACCATAAACCATTGATACTAAACCCTGAACCTTAAGGAATCCAAATTAATCACATAAACCAATAACCTTAAACTAAACACTAAACCACAAACCTTAAGGAAACAAAATTAATCTCATAAACCAATAACACTAAACTAAACCATAAACTATTAATATTAAACCATAAATCATAAACCACAAACCTTAAGGAATCATGTTGGCAACATTTAAAGATTTAATAAAACTTTTAAATATTTTTATACACTATAATTTATAAATATAAAATGTAAACATATTAATTTAATGATCATAATTAATCATGTACCTTAAATTCTGAAGATGTATTTTGTCACACTATAATATAATAAATTCAACAATTGTAACTTATTAGTTATTACAAGTCAGATAAATACCAAGTTAGGTAAATATCAGATCAGTTTAATAACAAGTCAGATCATTTACAAGTTGAGTCAATTACAGATCAGGTTCATAATAGGTCAGGTTGATAACAAGTCGGGTAATATCAGTTATTTACCAGCTTAATCTTGGGTTCGAATTCATATTAGGTCAGATGTAGGTTGGGTTCAGTTATCACATTATCAGGTTGAATTCGGGTTCAGGTCGTTCTCAGGTCGGGTGCAGATAAAAAATTTCCAGGTCCAACTCGGGTTCAGGTCATCACCAGTTCAGACTCGAATCGATTTCAGATCACCACCACCTCAGGTCACAAGTAGTTCTGACTCAAGTCGGTTTCAGTCAGTTTTGCAGGTCGGGTCAGCTTTTTACATCCCTACCTAAACCTAACGAATCCCGATCCAATCCTATAACTATATTTTTTTTATTTTCATATTCGATATTGGTTTTTAGTATGATGATTTTTTTATATTTTCAAAATACACATAAAAAACAGAGATAATTTTATGGGCATGGAATCAAACCTTATACCATAATTGCACATAATGAGCATTTTGAAATATTACCTAAAAATTTGACTCGAGTATATGTGTATATATATTATCCAATTTGACTAGAATATGTATATTAGGATTTTACTTTTCCCTCCTACTTTCCCGGCCCCTCCTACTTCCCCCATTTCTCTGCAATTGACTAGAATATGTATATTAGGATTTTACTTTCCCGGCCCCTCCTACTTCCCCCATTTCTCCCTCCTACTTTTTATCAAATATAGTGATTAATTAGTACTATTATACTACAAAAGATAATAAAACATATATTATTTTAGGTTAAAATCGGGTTGATGTTCGGTTTAGATCGGTTTTGAGCAAATTAATTTCGGGTTACTTTCGGTTCGGGTGAAAATCGGTTCGGGTCAAATCGGTTATGGGTCAATATCGATTCTTCTAGAATTCGGATCGGTTTCGGTTCGGTTCATTTCGAGTTTCGGGTCACGTTTGGATCATCTTGTTCGGATCCATATCGGGTCTCGGTTCGGGTAAATTGGTTCGGTTTTTGGTTCTCGGGTCAAGTTTGCCAGGTCTAGTAGTCACTGAACTATGGTTTCTTTCCTATTTTGGTCACCGAACTATTTTTTTGGCAAAAACATCACTAACGTTATGTTTCCTTCCTATTTTGGTCACCGGCCGTTAAAAACTTAACGGTTTTGCTGACATGAAATTTTATTTTATTTTTTTAATTTTTCATGTAATTTTTTTCTCTCTCTTCGTAAGCAATATATGTTATTTTATAATACTTTTATTAAAACTAATAGGACGGTGACACGTGTAACTGCCTATTAGTGGAATAAAATGAATGAAAAATCAAGCCCCTTATGTAGCCAGAGAGATGGTGACACGTGTAACTGCCTAATAGGATGGTGACAAGTGTAACTGCCTATTAGTCGAATCTCTCTGGCTGCATAAGGGGCTTGATTTTTCATTCCTTTTATTCCACTAATAGGTACTGACATGTGTCACCATCCTATTAGTTTGAATAAAAATATTATAAAATAACATATATTGCTTACGAGGAGAGAGAGAAAATGACATGGAAAATTTTAAAAATAAAATAAAATTCCATGTCAGCAAAACCGTTAAGTTTTTAACGGCCGGTGACCAAAATAGGAAGGAAACATAACGTTAGTGATGTTTTTGCCAAAAAAATAGTTCGGTGACCAAAATAGGAAAAAAACCATAGTTCGGTGACTACTGGTGTAGTTTACCCTATTTTTTTATTGAAATAAGTGTTTAAATTTTTATTTTTTGCTGAAATAGATGCTTAAAGTATTTTTTTGTTAAAATAGGTGCCTTCGTTAACTTTAAAACAAGCCACAAATGAAACTTTATACACATATTTTAGTCAAAAAATACTTTAGGCACCTATTACAAAAAAAATATAGTTTGGGTACATATTTTATTGTGAAGCCTTTATTTATTTATTTTTAACTTTGAGGTCACGCTTATTCCACATAGGACATACTTATTGTCTATCTCGCAAGCTTTCAAATTAGGGGGCTTGAACTCAATAAGTGGTCATAGTAAAAAAAAACAAATAATATTTATTTTAAGAGATCTAAGTTTAATTGCTATGTTTATTGACAATGTACACCACTACATATCACTAATGTTATACACAGTTATGAGAAATAGCTTTGAGGTCCGGATTGTAAAGGTCAATCTGGTTCCATTGAGAACACCCCTCACACCGCCGAGTCTAACATATTGGGGACATGACGGCAAAACATGATGGACATTCCTTTTCTTCTTCCCATTTTACCACGAACACTTTGTATTTTTGCAATTTGGACATAAATGTTTTAGGGCAACAACACAACATGCTGGAATATACATTCGACTTAAAATGTCGAGAGAATTCCCAAGTGCTGTTTCGACACCAACAATTGCTAACAAAATAGAAAGCATCATGCATAAATGTAGTGTCCCAAAGTTATATTTGGCTCTTTCTTTCCCAACATCTTTTGATTTGGATCAATGCTGGTATTTTTAGGGATGGGCTCGGGTTGGGTTTTTGGCCCACCCGAACTCAACCCGACCTTATTCTTTTAAAAACCTGACCCGAAAAATACCCTAAACCCAACCCTAAACCGACCCGACCTATAGAAAAAATAATTAATTTTAGGGATTTATTTGTAAAAATAATAATTTTAAAGGACTTAATCGTAAAAAATAGTAATTTAAGGACTAAGTTATAAATAAAAATTTAATTTTAAATATCTAATTATAAAAAAATATATATAAAGAGGTAGAAGTAAAAACATGTAACTGGATGGGTTTCAAGTCGGGTCCTGTCAGGTAGGGTTAAATCGGATACAGGTCATTTCAGGTCAATTTAATGTTTCGACTCGATTCGGGTCAGGTGCGAGTCAATTTCAGGTCGGGTTCATTTCAGGCCAGGTTCATTTCGGGCCGGGTTCATTTCAGGTTGGGTCAAACAGTTCAGGTCCGAATAAATTAATTGACGGGTTAATTCGGGCTCGGGTTCATTTTAGTTCGAGTTCATTTCAAGTCGGGTTCACTTCAGGTCGGGTTAATTCGGGTTTTGAATTCGTATTAAGTTTGTGTTTGGTACAAATAATCGATAGACTTTAGGTAGGGTCATTTCAAGTGAATTATTTAACGCCATTTCACAAACACGAATCACATTAAAAATAAATACTAGGCACTATAATGAACAAAAATATCATCATATTTAAAATATTGGAGTAAATTACAAAAATTAGAAATTAATAAGGGTAAATTTTGGTGAAAAATAAAATTTTAGGGACTAACACGAACAAAAATATCATCATATTAAAAACATTGGACTAAATTACAAAAAAATGAATAGGGGTCAATTTGGATTAAAAATAAAGTTTTAGGGACTAACATGAACAAAAATATCATCATATTAAAAACATTAGACTAAATAAAAAATGAATAGGGGTCAATTTGGAGTAAAATTTAAATTTTAGCTAATAGAATAAACAAAAATATTATTGGACTAAATTGCCAAAAATATAAATAAATATGGGGCAATTTTGACTACAAATTAAATTGTAGGGACTAGAATAAACAAAAATATTATTAGACTAAATTACCAAGAATAGAAATATATATGGGTCAATTTCGGCTAAAAATAAAGTTTTAGGGACTATAATAAACAAAAATATCATCATATTAAAAACATTGGACTATATTAGAAAATGTTAAAATAAATAGGGGTCAATTCGAATCCCTAAACTAATCTCATAACTCCTACCAAACACTCAACTTAACGCATTTACCCCTAAATCTTATAATCACTAATAATTAAAGTGCAAGCTTAATCCTCGAATCTCCTAATCCCTAAACTAATCCTATAACCCTAAACATTCAACCTGAAACATATATTATATCCATAAACCCCAAACCTCAACCCCTAAATCTTACAATCACTAATAATTAAAGTACAAGCATAATTTCCAAAACTAATCCCATAACCCCAAACACTAAACTTAACACATTTACCCTTAAACCTCAAACCTCAACACCTAAATCTTACAATCACTAATAATTAAAGTGCAAGCATAATCCCCTAATAAACTAATCCCATAACCCCAAACACTCAACTTGACACATTTACAACTAAACCCCGAACTTCAACCCCTAAATCTTGCGATCACTAATAATTAAAGTGCAAAACTAATTCCCTAATCCCTAAACTAATCCCATAACTCCAAACCCTAATAATTATATTTAAATACATTATAATTGTCGACACCGTTTTTTATCCTTACTGAAATAAATTAGGCCTTCAAAAGGCCGTCAAACATTTTAATTATTAAACAATTTTATGAAGGATGATCTAATAAAAAAAGAACCTAAACCGAAAGGTCTAAGGAAACTAAACTCAAATTGGGACTAAAATGAATCAAATTAAAACTAAAGAATAAAAAAGGACTTAAGTGTAAGGCTCCTAAACTAGTAACGGCCTAATCCACTAATAACCCATAAAAAAATGGGCTGGCAAGATTCCCTCCATTTGTTACAGCAATTGGCAATTGCTTTTTAAATATGGGCGGGCTACGGGCAAATCAACTTGAAAAATGGACGAGCAGGTTTTTACTTTTTAGGGACTAGAAAATACAAAAAATGAATAGGGGTTAATTTGGAGTAAAAGTTAAATTTTAGGTACTAGAATAAATTGGACTAAATTGTCAAAAATATAAATAAATAAATATGGGGCAATTTTGACTAAAAATTAAATTGTAGGGACTAAAATAAACAAAAATATTATTAAACTAAATTGCCAAAAAAATAAATTCTAAATTCCCTTCAAAATTTTGGGTGGCTTATTCCCTAATTCCCTCCAAAATTTTGGGTGGCTTTTATCCCTCCGAAATTTTTAGACTAAAAGTAAATTAATCCCAAACCTAAAAAATGGGTGGCTTATTTCCCTCCAAAATTTTGTCTTTTTCCCTATTTTTTTTACCAATTGTTTTAGTTTAATTCAATTGAGTCCCAACTTAGATTAATTTAATTGAAATTCCACATTTAGTTTTAGAATTCTTTTAATTATGTATGTGATTTATGCCTCTAGATTTTAGTTTAGCTCAATTAGATTCTAAGTTTAATAAGTTAATTCAATTCGGATATTATTATTATTATTATTATTATAACATATAATAAACTTTGATTAAATATAATTATTCAAAAAAATTTGATATGGATGTAAACATGTAATTGTACACATGATAACATCAACATGAAAGTTAAAACTTTAATTTAGTTTAAACTTAGTAGTTCAAACTTGACAAATAATTTATATTGAATGAGTTACTAAGCATATTGAATTATTACTAAGCATTGAATTATTTAATAAAATTTCAAACTTAGTAGTGTCAAATGAATATCTAAATTCAATCTTTCATTTTTTTGATATTTTTAATTGATTATATATGTATATATAACAAAAAATTATTTAACACTTTAAATTGATTTAAAAAATTAATAGTTTACATTTACCAACACTTAATAGTTTACATTTATCAACATTTTAAATTCATCAAATCATAGGCTTCCTCAATTACATGTTAGGTAAATCAAGCCATGTCAATATTAGTTTAGGTCAATAACAGGTCGGGTTCAAAATAGGTCGGGTAAAATCAGATCTCGGGTCGATTCAGTCGGGTAATATCGGTTATCTGCCAGGTTAGTCTCGAGTTCGGGTTCGTTTCAGTCGGGTGCAGGTCGGGTTTTGAGTCTACAGTAACATGTTTAATCCGGGTTCAGGTCATTCTCGGTCGGGTTCGGTTACTACAGTAACATGTCCAACTAGGGTTCGGGTCAACAACAGTCGGTTACAGATTGGTTTCGGGTCGTCGCATCCTCGGGTCAAACCAGATTCTGACTCGACCAGGTTTCAATCGGGTTTTCAGGTCGGGTCAGCTTTCTACATCCCTATAAAGAGGGGTATTATTATAAATATCCCTAAAAAATTTAGAGAAAAATTACACAATTAGTCATGGCTTGGGTCGATTTTTTCACACTAAACCAAAACTCGACACGAACCAAACCCGTTTTTATTAAAAAAAAATCCTATCGATCGATTCGGGTTGAAACCTGTAACACCCTCGACCCGAATGTCACATTTGGACTTCAAGCCCAAACCCAAAACCATAAAAAATTTCTTTTCAAACAGGATCAACCCATCAAGTTGCAAAAGCATTTAAAATAACGATCAAAATAAATAAATAAAAGTAATAAAATATTACAAAGGAGCTCCAATTTAAATTTAAAACATTTGAAAGCATAATTTAAATAATACAATTTCAAATAATAATTACAGACTCCACAAGTAAGGTCCTATGAACACATAGCCCACTAAACTCAAATACCGTACTCTGAAGATCACCATGTGCTAGAATCCCGATCTGATAATGCTCCACGATCCCACGATCCAACGGTCAACCTACGCACGGGAACAACGATTCCGAGCGTTGAGCTTACAAAGCTCGGTGGTACACATCTACTCTACTGTACTTCATGCTAATCATAAGCGTAAGCATGCAAGCTAGTACGAGCAATAAGGAAAGATATAAAAACATGCGGCGCTACCATAATCGCCTAAACACATGCCATAGAATAAACAACATCTCAACAACATAAACATATAGATAAACAAACCAGGAGTGAGACCCAATGTCACCCAACACTGGGAAACCCACCCATGCTTGGAATCTCACATCGAGCTGCTCGGAATCTCACATCAAGCGATATACTCAAAATCTCGCATCGTGTTTTTGCTCAAAATCTCACATCGAGCGGGGCTCGGAATATCGCATCGAGCAAATATCATCACCTGAAATCTCGCATCGGATGGCCTTCATTTCATCACCTAGAATCTCTCATCGGATAGCCTTCATGTGTTGCAACACCCACTCACTGGGTATCTGGATCCCATCAAACAAAGAGTCATAACCAAACAAGTGCCCTACGTGGCACGTGACCATACATGATCCACCACAAATCCATACAAGTGCCCTACTTGGTACACAAATATCATACGACCCACCACAGGTCCTTATTGTTGCTATTACAACCAATCAAGCATTACCGAGTTGTTACATTTTATGGAGGAGTATTACAATTTATTTCCATTAATTATTTCCAATAATCTACATTATCACATTGATTACAATAATAACCGCTTGTTAAACATATCCGTCAATTTTTACCTTAACTGGCAATTAAACCAGTTAGTGTTAAATTGCCAGTTCATAAGCAGTTTATCGAGTATTTGTTGGAATTAGTCCACTAATCCTAACAATATCAATATTAATTACGAGGCCCTATTCTACCCTTAAAGCTTATGAGAGTCATTATAGTTTGTTGCTAGCACATTTAAATCCATTATTATTAATTACCGATTTTTTTAAACATTTAATCGAATATTTATCAGCACTACCCCTAACCAATATTCAATCAACATATTAATTCATTCCACTAGCACACAAGGCATCATTACATAGCAATCATAAACTAGATAATCATACGAATATTCTGACAATCCTATACGATCTCTAAAGCTCATAGCAGTCTCAACATTCTCAATAATTACCAAGCCTCGAATATCCACATCATCGCATGCTTATTACTCATCTCCTAATTTGCAACTACTAACATGCAAGACAATTACACTTATGATGCTCATGAAGCATTTTGGAGTTTGAGGTCTACTAACCTTATGCTGACAACACTAAAATCCTCTTTTTGAGCTTCCCAAATATTCCACTTGATTCGATATCCAAACTCGAGCAACCCTCGTATATCAACAAATACGAACATACATTATTTCTATACATCTCCTATACTATTCAAAAGGTCAAATGCTTTAAAAAAGTTTACCGGGTTCGAATTTGGCAAAACGGATTGCGCCAATGGATCCGGAACGTCGAGAAACCCCCAGGTAAGGTCCCCCAAAAAAAGTCAACTCTTGGTCAACGGTCAACTCTGGTCAAAGGCTGGTCAACTGCCCAAATAATCTGGTGCGGCGCGGTGCACAACAGTTACTGTGCACCCTAGATCAAAATCCTGTGCAAGCAGACGAACGATAGGCCTGATGCACCCTAGGTGCAGGATCGGGTGCGGACGAGCGCATGAGAGGCTCGGTGCACCCACGAGGCGGGTTCTGGTGTGGCGCGGTGCATCGAAGCATCTTGCACCCTCCTGGGCTGCCACACGCCCACTCTCGCCGGTGGCACGTGAGGGCGCGTACGGTGCCTCCCGATGGCCGGACGGCAACGACCAACTCTAGATCTGTAGTACTCCGGTCGGTGAGCATCCTGGTGGTGTTGATTTGTGGCGGTGACGGAAGAAACTTCACGCTCTAGCTCCCCCAAAACTTCCTCAACTCCACCCAGGCGAACGACGGCTCCGATGGCAACGAAAAGACCACCGACTGACTCTTCTCGGTGAGCTGGATGCAACGGCGGTGGCAGTGAGAGCCACGATGGCGAAACAAGGTTCAAAACCTCCCCTCTCCCAACTTTTCTCTTTTTCCCTCATTTTTCTCTCTCTCCTCCAAATACCAACTCTTTTTCTTTTTCTTTCTCTTCCATCAATCATCAGCCACTTTATTTTCAAAATATTACCCATTCTCTTCTTTTTTTCACTTCTTTTATTTATCCACCCAAAGCCCAAATCCAACCTTTTAATTGGGTCCCCAACCTAAGGCCCAATACCCGTCCAAGACCTATTTCGCTAACCTGAAATCCAGGTCGTTACAAAACCATTACAGGTACTAATTAAATTTAAGCTGATAAACCAAAATACAACTGATTTCATTTAAATAAGTATTTACCAAAATAGTACAATGAAAATGTATTAATTTACGAAAGATGCAATGAAAGGAACCCAACGAATTTTGGCAGTGAAAAAAATGTTTGAGTATCTTTATCTGTAAGATATATGATAAGTGTTCAAAAGTACTATTTTTCTTACCCTTTTTACTCATATTATTGTTAGACTTAGGCTCATATTAGTTGCATAGTTAGCCATTCATGCATTAATCCATGTTTCCTTCAATCGTTGAGCTTGATTACATAACTTGGTGAATTTTTGTGGAAATAGATGCTGCTTTGGTGTGTTTTTGTGTGTGTATGTGCAGGATCACTTGCCAAAGCAATGCCGAGCTAGTTGCCAGGGCAATGCATGAAGGATATGCCGAGCTAGTTGCCAGGGCAGTGCATGAAGGAGACGCCGAGCCAGTTGCCATGGCATTTGTCGACAAAGACCAAAAGCAATATGGATGTCGAAATTCATGACTTTACAAGCCCAAGATGACATGGAGCAAGGCCCAAGCCCAAAGGAATTTGATTGCCATGCAGAGATTAAAGAAGAATTAAATTCCAAGAGGATATGAGAAGTTCTAATAGGAATAAAATTATAATAAATAATTATATTCTTTAAAGATAATTTAATTCCAACTCAAACTCCTCCTCAAAGAAGGACTTTGGCCTAGCCCTATAAATATCAAGGAGATTTCGACAATTCCACAGGGAGAGCAAGAGGGAATTTCGACAACTCCAAGAGAGGGAGGGCAAGAGTTAATTTCGACAACTCCAAGAGAGGAAGCAAGGGGAATTTTCAGCAAGCATCTAGGGCAAGGAATTTTCGACAAGCTTCATCTTTTCTTCCTTGTTCGATTGGGTTCATGCTAGGGATTGTTTATCTTGTGTTTCTTTGGAACCTAGCCATGAACTAAATTTACTTGGCTATGGTTATTGTGTTTTGTGGTTGTGAGAAACTATTGGTTTTTGTTTAGGTAATAAGAGTTTGCACTTTTCTATTTCAAGGTTTATTCATTCTTGATTCTTATTATTGTTTGTGAGTGAATTGGGAGAGGATCTCGTGATTTCATCCATTTATCTAATATCGGGAGAGTTAGATTCAAGAAACGAATGAATATGATCTTTATGCAATCCAATGATGGTGAAGATTAATCCGCTTAGGAATAAGTTAAGGATTTCAACGGCTAAGAGGAGCGCAAGATTGGTTGTTGTTCACCCTTGATTCACGCAGGGATGTATTATCAAGGCATGCACAAGTAGCTAGAGTTTCGACTTAGGGATAAGAAGAAACCATTGAAGAACGCTCCGCCGAACCTTGAAGTTGCTGCCCAGTCGCCCAAGTAGTTGCCCAACTAGTCGCCCAAGCAACCATCAATTAGTTGCCAAGGCAACCCCGTTGTGCAAGTCGCCACGGCAACTGAGTTGCCCATGCACTCTTTTACCAAGACAATTCAATCGGCTATCACACCTCAACTCACGATAACCTAGCCTATCTCTCTCATTCGAATTCATCTTTTCTTTTACTTAATTGCTTTCTAGATTAGTTATTAGTTAAAACTTCTATAATCCTTTACTTGTGTTTTTACTTTTTACAGTGCAAGAGACTAGATTCTTGAAGTGGCACCAATCCCTGTGGAGACGATATCTTTTATACTATAACTTGCGACGTGTATACTTGCACAATTGCGTAGCACTTATTACGCGCAACAAGTTTTTTTGGCGCCGGTGCGGGATTGGCAATAGCGACTTTGTTTTTATTTTCTTGCACATTCTTTTTATTTTTCTTGTTTAAAATTCAAAGGGCTAACAAACTTTGGTTTTGCATTGGTATATGACGGGCGAGACCGACTTCACCAGAATATCCTTTGATCCGTAAATTGAACGAACCTTACAAAGACTTAGGCGAAGGATAAGAGAAGCAATGGCAAATCAAGGCGACAATATTAATCAAGATGTTCGAGCGGGAGGAGGAGTGATTCTTGCGAAAACAGAACTATTCGAGACTATCTTGAAGAAGATCTTGATGGACTTAACCCGGGAGTTGTCGCACCGAAATTGAAGCCGACCACTTTGAGTTAAAAACCGGTAATGTTTAATATGATCAACACAATAGGTCAATTTGGCGGCTCAAAGAATGAAGATGCACGACAACATCGAAATCTTTCCTCGAGATTTGCAACTCGTTCAAGATACACGGAGTTACCCCGATGTCCTATGATTAAGATTATTCCCCTATTCACCGAGGATAGGCGAAAGCATGGCTGAATAGCATTCTGCGGATCCATAGCATCTTGGACTGATCTTTGTCGTGATTTCCTTGCTAGATTTAATCCTACAAATTTGGTGATAAGCCGTAACGACATTACTTCTTTTTTTCGGCGAGGCGGATGATGAATCCATGTACGAGGCTTGTGAGCGATATAGAGAACTTCTACACAAATGCCCTCTACACGGATTCGGTGTGGACGCAAGTGACAATGTTTTACAATGCCGTGAATACACCAACAAGGATGATGCTAGATGCCTCGGCAAACGGCATACTCTTAGATAAGTCGCGGAGGAAGCAATGCAAATTTTAAACAGGCTGGCCAAGAATGACTATCAATTCCCATCTACTAGAAGAGGAGGAGTTAGGCGCCAAGCCACAATACATGAACTAGGATCATCGATTCAATTTCGCACAATTGGCCGCTTTAACCAAGATGGTCCGAAGATGCAAAAACCAAACAACACACATGAAGTCAAGGTAATGGATTCTTTTTGTGAGTTATGTGGTGATAACCATAATTCTTACGAATGTATGCGAGAATCCGGCTTCTATGTGGGGAATTACAATCGGGCAACAACATGATGTCCAATACATACAATCCAGCTTGGAAGAAGCACCGAATTTTTCATGGAGTAATCCCAACAATGCTCTAAACCGAACAATCGAGAATGCACAAGCATCGGGATTCGGTGAGAATATGCCCACGGCAGCGGATGCCGCGGCAACAACCGACAACATCTAGTTCTTTGGAAAATTCTCTAAATGCTTTTATGATGAAAATGAATCTTATATGGCTGAAAATAGTAATTTCATAAAAAGAATCGATGCTTTTATTAACAGGACCGAGATGAGATTGCAAAACCAAGAGGCGACAATCAAATCATTGGAAAATCAAGTCGGACAATTTGCTCAAAATCAACACTAGACCACAAGGAGGTTTACCTAGCGATATGAAGTCGCAAGAGGAACGGCCATGAGCAATGTAAGGCAATCACCACCAGAGTGGCCAACAACTTAGAGAGGTTCAAACCCGCTCGTCAAACAAAACTCCACAAAAGATCAAGGCGAACCTAGCGGCAAAGCCTCGGATCTTGAACCGAGGAATTGCCACGGCAACCGAAATAAACATGCCTCGGCAACCGATGACGCCTCGGCTTCTTGTGATAAGCATGCCTCAAGAACCCCAGTTGATAACGATCGGCAACTCGGATGTCCGGCAATGCCGTCAATCAGGTTTCAAACCAATGAAAGGATAGAAGATATCCGACTTCCACCACCATTCCCACAAAGGTTGAAGCGACAAAAGCAAGAATACCAATTCAAGAAGTTTCTTGATATCCTAAAGCAAGTACACATCAACTTGCCATTGGTGGAAGCAATTGAACAAATGTCAAACTATGCCAAGTTTCTTAAAGACATTGTGTCCAAGAGAACAAGGCTAGGAGAGTTTGAAACAGATTTGCGCTGACAGAGGGATGCATGGCAATGTTGCACAATTGCATGCCGCCCAAGTTGAAGGATCCCGGAAGTTTCACAATACCCTGTTCTATTGGAAATCACTATGTCGGGAAAGCACTATGCGACCTAGGGGCTAGCATAAACTTGATGCCTAAATCGGTTTTCGAAACTAGGAATCGGGAAGGCAAGACCTACAACATTATGCTGCAGCTAGCCGACAGATCCTATGTGCATCCGAGGGAAAAATCGAGGACATCTTGGTAAAAGTTGATAAATTCATTTTTCCCGCTGACTTTATTGTTTTGGATTGTGAAGCGGATGAGCATGCACCTATCATTCTCGGGAGACCATTCCTAGCGGTGGGAGAACTTTGATTGATGTTGAAAATGGAGAACTCACAATGAGGGTGAATGACCAACAGGTCAAACTAAATGTATTTCAAACACTAAGGCATGCCGATGATCCGAAGAATGCCAACTACTTCATGCCACGGTAGAGTTTAACTTCGATGAGGAATTTAGTTGCCTCGGCAACTACATTGCCGACCACGAGGAACATGAGGAGTATGAAGAACCGGTCAATGAGGAACAACCAGAAGAGGCAAATTGGCTAGTCAATCGACGACCAGGTACATACTTTGAACCTTTGGACTACTCGGGTAAGGAAGGTAAGCTCGAAAAACCCTCATCGAAAATCCACCAATTCTTAAGTTGAAACAATTGTCAGAGCAACTGAAATATGTATACTTAGGGATCGATAATACATTACCTGTAATTATTTCCTCTAAGTTACAGCCTGAGCAGGAAAAGAAGCTGATCAACATGTTGAAGCTACATAAAAAGGCAATAGGGTGGACAATTGCCGACTTGAAGGGAATTAGCCGGCGGTGTGCATGCACAAGATCTTGTTGGAAGATGATCACAAACCTTCAATTGAGGCCCGAAGAGACTGAATCATGCCATGAAAGGGGTTGTAATGAAAGAAATCATCAAGTGGCTTGACGCCAGGCATTATATACCCTATCTCCGATAAGTGCGTGGGTAAGTCGGTACAATGTGTACGAAAAAGGGAAGTATAACAAAGTGGTAAGCAATGAAAATAATGAACTTATCCCAACCAGGTGTGACGGTTGGAGGGTTTGTATGGACTATCGAAAGCTAAACAAAGCCACTAGGAAAGATCACTTCCCATTACCCTTTATTGATCAAATGCTTGACCGTCTTGCAGGTAAACCATTTTATTGTTTTCTTGATGGTTATTCAGGTTACAATCAGATTGCCATAGCACCAGAAGATCAAGAAAAGACAACCTTCACATGCCCATACGGTACTTATGCCTTCCGAAGGATGCCGTTCGGATTATGTAACGCCCCGGCAACCTTCTAAAGATGCATGATGGCACTCTTTTCGGACATGGTCGAAGACTTCCTTGAGATCTTCATGGATGATTTTTCGGTTTTTTGTAATGACTCGACGGCTGTCTCGGCAATTTAGAGAGGGTGTTGGCAAGATGCGAAGAAGCAGATTTAGTCCTCAATTGGGAGAAATGCCACTTTATGGTAGATGAAGGAATAGTGCTCGCCACAAGATTTCATCCAAGGGAATTGAAGTAGACAAAGCCAAGGTGGGCGTGATCGAGAGATTACCCCACCAATTTCGGTTAAAGGAATTGAAGTTTTCTCGGACATGCGAGTTTTTACAGGAGGTTCATTCATAATTTTTCTAAAATCACTAAACCCTTGTGTGTCTGCTTGAACAGGATAAAGTCTTCGATTTTGATGATTCTTGCACCCAAGCATTCAAAACCCTAAAGAAAAAAAGCTTGCCTCGGCACCCATTGTTGTTCCACAGATTGGACGCTACCTTTTGAGCTCATGTGTGATGCAAGTGATTTCGCGGTAGGAGCAGTCCTAGGCCAACGCACAGGTAAGACCTTCCATGTGATATACTACGCTAGTAAAACTCTTAACGATGCTCAAGTGAATTACACAACAACGGAGAAAGAGTTACTAGCTGTAGTTTTCGCATTTGACAAGTTCCGATCCTATTTAATTGGTACAAAGGTAATTGTTCATACGGACCATTCGGCAATCAAATACTTATTTGCTAAAAAGGATGCTAAACCTCGTTTGATTCGTTGGATATTACTTTTACAAGAATTTGATATTGAAATAGGACAAGAAAGGAACAGAAAATCAAGTGGCGATCACTTATCACGTTTGGGAACGCAATAGGGAGGAGGACGCGGATCTAGAGATATGTGATGCATTCCCGGATGAACAAATTCTAATCGCCTCGGCAACCCTTGACGCCTCGGCAGCCCATGACGCCTCGGCAACCATGGATGCACACGCCTCGGCAATTTTGGGAGCAGACACTACGGCAGCACATGCCTCGGCAATACCCTGGTACGCAGATTTAGTTAACTTCCTTGTTTGTGGTATTTTTCCGTATGGCATTACTCACCAATGGAAGAAGCGGTTCCGCCATGATGCTAAGCATTACTTTTGGGACGAGCCTCTTTTGTTTAAACAATGTGCAGATCAGGTTATACGCCGATGTGTCCCTGAAGAAGAGCAACAGAATGTACTCCGGCAATGCCATTCTTCACCCTATGGAGGACATTTTGGAGGAACTCGTACCGCGGCCAAAGTCTTGCAATCCGGTTTGTATTGGCCAACATTGTACAAAGATGCCCAAGACTTTTACAAGCAATGTGATCGTTGCGGAGGGGCGGGCAATATCTCTAGGCGACATGAGATGCCACTCGAACATCATCGAGGTGGAACTGTTTCGATATATGGGGATCGATTTTATGGGACCTTTCTCATCTTCATTCGCAACCTCTACATCTTACTCGCCGTCGACTATGTGTCTAAATGGGTAGAGGCAGCTGCAGTTCCCAACGACGATTCCAAGACCGCAACGATTCCTCGAGAAAAATATATTTACTTTGTTTGGGATGCCGAGAGCAATTATCGCGACGAGGGCAAGCATTTTGACAACAGACTAATTGCCAAGATGTTGCAACACTTCGCATATCACACAAGATCGCCACGGCATATCACCCACAAACCAACGGGCAAGTAGAAATTTCCAACCGGGAGTTGAAGGGAATACTCGAGAAAGTTGTAAATCCCTCAAGGAAGGATTGGTCATTAAGACTAGATGACGACTTTGGGCATATCGCCTTTGCATTCAAAACACCATTAGGTATGTCCCCTTCCGGCTTGTCTATGGTAAAACATGTCATCTACCGGTGGAAATCGAGCACAAGGCGTCTTGGGCAATCAAGACCGTGAATATGGATTGGGAAGTGCGGACAAAAGCGCTTGATGGATCTCAATGAGATAGAAGAATTTCGTGCACTCGCCTATAACAATGCACGAATCTACAAGGAAAAAACAAAGCGATGGCATGACAAGAAACTATTGCCACGGCAATTCACGCCAGAGGCAACTAGTTCTCCTATTCAATTCTCGGCTAAAACTTTTTCCCGGAAAGCTGAAATCAAGATGGTCAGGACCATTTGAAGTCGTCAAACCATTCTCCCATGGCGCCGTGATAATCAAGTCCATCTCTGACGACCATGAATTCAAAGTTAATGGACAAAGATTGAAGCACTACAATGGTGCCCATGTGGAACGTAACAAGGAAGTGGTCAATTTAGGAGATGCATGAGCATGCTCTCCCTTTTGATATTTTTATTTTTTTTTTTTTATTTTTTTTTTTTTATTTTTGTTTTTGTCGATTAGTTAATTATTTATTTTTTATTTTTTTTCTTTTTTTCCGATTTTTTTTATTTTGCCGATTATTAGTAGTTTTAGGATAGATTTTTTTATTCAAGTCAAAGAATCCTATTACACATCTTTATTTATTTTCTTTATTAGTTTATCTTTAATTTTAATCCTTATTTGATTTGTTTTTGAATTGTAGGAAAGGAAGTTCAAGATAAAGAAGGAATTCTAAACCAAGTAGGAAAACATCTTCAACAAGGAAACTAATGGGTTGAATCTAAGGCTTATATAAAGCCTCCAATTCATCCTAACCAAAACCCTTGTCGACAACTCCTACAAAACCCTAAACCCTTGTTCATTTTCCCCTAAACCCTAATCCCACCCACCTATCGATTCTATAAAACCCATCACCCTTAACCTATTCCTACTTTCTATCTTGCAACTTTTTAGTTTCTTTTCTTTTCTTTGTTTTTACTCACAACCAAGATCATACATGGCATCCAAGATTAAACTTTTAGTTCATCCAAGTTCCTCCAAAGAACCAAGATACAAGAAGTTTGCTACACCGTGGTTCAAGAAAGATTTCAATCCAAGTTTGAAAGCCGGAAGATTCATGAAGAACAAGGCTTTGAATACTCCAGATCTCAAGATTTGGCCTTGAACCATTCATCTTCAAAAGGATTGCACATCAAAAGTGGCAAATCTTTTGCCATCAACCGGAACAAGGTAACATCTCATGGGTAAGAGAATTCTATGCTCACTCACCTAACCCGGATAATCCTTATGTTTTTGTTCGTGACAAGGCCATACTTATAAGTCCCGAAAGCATCAACACCTTTTACGGACTTTACATTGAGAAGGACGAGCATCAAGCCTTCGTTGACCAAATCAATCCCAAGCAACTCGACAAGGTGCTTCAAGAACTCACTCAACCAGGAACTCATTGGAACGAGGGTAAATACAAGGGCACGGTAAATCGCCTTGGCTAAAAACCGAAGCAAAACTATGGAATAAGTTTGTTAAAACTTCTTTAATGCCCTCCACACACAATACTACCGTTGATATACCACGTCTTTTGCTCATACATTCTATTTTGCATAATCGCATCATTAACATTGGAAAAATTATTTGCGATGAGATTTTTGTATGCATCTCAAAAGATAAGGGTTATCTTTTCTTCCCTTGCTTAATTTCCAATCTTTGCAAGGAGATGCATGTCCCGAGTGAGTCCACCGATGAAAAAGCCCTACCCAAGTCTGGTTGGAATCAAGCACTAATCCGGAAGCTAATGGGAGAGGCACCGGGAGATTCTTCAAGGCCCCCAATTGTCACGGCAACTCCTGCCGTCGCGGCAATCCCTAATGCCCAAGCACCTAACGCTAGGGCAACTCGGCCATTAATCCCGGGACACTTTGAAGCACTTTTGCACCCATTAGCAAGCCGACTAAGGCAAATTGAAGATCGGCAACTAATGTTCATGCGGTACATGAAGGAGCACAACAATGCCATCACCCAAGTCATCCTAGAAAAGTACCCGGACAATCGTGTGCCGTTCCCAATCTTTCCCGCCGAGATTCTTGCCCCGACAACCAATGAAGCAGTCACCACGGCAACCAAGGAAGCAGACGCCACGGCAACCAAACCCTGACGACGCCCCGACAACCACTGCAAAAGCTAAAAGTAAAGCACTTATGCCCGAATCAACTCCTACGGAATCATTTTCTGATTTTTCAGATTCGGACGAGTCCTCCATTGAACCAATAAAGACCGCACCAATTGAATCTTCCAAACGAAAAGCCATTGACATTGATGAAGAGGATGATGAGGACAACCCCGTACGAGGATCGATTCCACCCCCAGCAACAAGAAAACAACCATCACGTTCAAGCAAGAAAGTCAAGACGCCAACTAGAAGGAAACTAATCATCTACGATGACGAACTCTCGGAGTAAGTCCTCGTATGCATTTTTATTTTTATTTTTATTTTTCGTTATTTTTATGCATGCATTGAGGACAATGCCTCACTCGAGTTTGGGGGGGATTGTTACACTTAAGTATTACATTTAGGATACATAAATTGCTTGCCATGCCTTTAAATTGGAACAAGAATTGCTTAGATTTGATGAATATTCAATGATGACTTTACCAATGCACTTAATTGATAGAATTTTTATTCTAGGATAACCATGGAAAAACTTAGAATTTTACTATGATGCTAAATTTGATGAAACACTGTTGTGGTTTGATTGATTTAAGGAGTTCTAGTAAACTTAGGTTGATAATTAACTAATTGGGAGATTAGAATAAAAATTGGATGAAGGCTAGAGGTGCCCGAAATTGGCTCTAGCATATGCAAAAAAATTGATCACTAGAGGTGCCCGAAACTAGCTCTAGGAGGCGTTAAAAAAAATCTAACTAGAGGTGCCCGAAACCGGCTCTAGTCGATTAAATTAACTTAAGAAAACTAAAAATAAAATACTAGAGGTGCCCGAAATTGGCTCTAGTTAAAACATGTTAAAAAGAACCCAATGAAGTAATTTGAAAACCTATTGTTTGCATAGAATCCGAAAAATCAACTTGCACACAACTCCGCACACACTCACAAGCATTATAGTTTGATTCCGAGTAATTCCTCAGTTTTCTGAAAAATAAAAAGCCAATCATACTTTGTGCCCCGGTTCAGAGAATTGAAATCAAGTTCAAAGCTAAGTTTGTGAAAATTTGAAGTCTTGGCGTGTAATTATGAGTTTGCATTGCTTGAGGACAAGCAATAGTTCGAGTTTGGGGTGTGATAAGTGTTCAAAAGTACTATTTTTCTTACCCTTTTACTCATATTATTGTTAGACTTAGGCTCATATTAGTTGCATAGTTAGCCATTCATGCATTAATCCATGTTTCCTTCAATCGTTGAGCTTGATTACATAACTTGGTGAATTTTTGTGGAAATAGATGCTGCTTTGGTGTGTTTTTTTTGTGTGTATGTGCAGGATCACTTGCCAAAGCAATGCCGAGCTAGTTGCCAGGGCAATGCATGAAGGATATGCCGAGCTAGTTGCCAGGGCAGTGCATGAAGAGACGCTGAGCAGTTGCCATGGCATTTGTCGACAAAGACCAAAAGCAATATGGATGTCGAAATTCATGACTTTACAAGCCCAAGATGACATGGAGCAAGGCCCAAGCCCAAAGGAATTTGATTGCCATGCAGAGATTAAAGAAGAATTAAATTCCAAGAGGATAGAAGAAGTTCTAATAGGAATAAAATTATAATAAAGAATTATATTCTTTAAAGATAATTTAATTCCAACTCAAACTCCTCCTCAAAGAAGGACTTTGGCCTAGCCCTATAAATATCAAGGAGATTTCGACAATTCCACAGGGAGAGCAAGAGGGAATTTCGACAACTCCAAGAGAGGGAGGGCAAGAGTTAATTTCGACAACTCCAAGAGAGGAAGCAAGGGGAATTTTCGGCAAGCATCTAGGGCAAGGAATTTTCGACAAGCTTCATCTTTTCTTCCTTGTTCGATTGGGTTCATGCTAGGGATTGTTTATCTTGTGTTTCTTTGGAACCTAGCCATGAACTAAATTTACTTGGCTATGGTTATTGTGTTTTGTGGTTGTGAGAAACTATTGGTTTTTGTTTAGGTAATAAGAGTTTGCACTTTTCTATTTCAAGGTTTATTCATTCTTGATTCTTATTATTGTTTCATGAGTGAATTGGGAGAGGATCTCGTGATTTCATCCATTTATCTAATATCGGGAGAGTTAGATTCAAGAAACGAATGAATATGATCTTTATGCAATCCAATGATGGTGAAGATTAATCCGGCTTAGGAATAAGTTAAGGATTTCAACGGCTAAGAGGAGCGCAAGATTGGTTGTTGTTCACCCTTGATTCACGCAGGGATGTATTATCAAGGCATGCACAAGTAGCTAGAGTTTCGACTTAGGGATAAGAAGAAACCATTGAAGAACGCTCCGCCGAACCTTGAAGTTGATGCCCTGTCGCCCAAGTAGTTGCCCAACTAGTCGCCCAAGCAACCATCAATTAGTTGCCAAGGCAACCCCGTTGTGCAAGTCGCCACGGCAACTGAGTTGCCCATGCACTCTTTTACCAAGACAATCCAATCGGCTATCACACCTCAACTCACGATAACCTAGCCTATCTCTCTCATTCGAATTCATCTTTTCTTTTACTTAATTGCTTTCTAGATTAGTTATTAGTTAAAACTTCTATAATCCTTTACTTGTGTTTTTACTTTTTACAGTGCAAGAGACTAGATTCTTGAAGTGGCACCAATCCCTGTGGAGACGATATCTTTTATACTATAACTTGCGACGTGTATACTTGCACAATTGCGTAGCACTTATTACGCGCAACAATATACATAAATTTTATTAAGGGTTAAAATTAAACAGGTACTACCATAAAATAACTTTAAAAATGCTCAAAGAAAGGTTTCTACGTTAAGATTGTGTAGTGGGGACGATGGTTAAGGAGTTTTTTTAAATGTAAAGGACCAAAATGATGTTTTAACTATAATTTAAGGATTAAATTAGATATTATACATTTTTATTAACACATCACATCATCAATGCAATCATTTTGTGATGTATATATAATTTCAGTGAGCAAAATATAACATTTGAACCTTTAGTGGCTATAGGTGTAGTTTAACCATATTCATATCATATGCGCTACGATGAAGGCAGTAATCAAGGAACTGAATGTCTTTTAAATTGCCGTATCAGGCAGAGTCAATCTGCAGCCTTTTCCAAAGTTTTTATCTTTCTTCTTTGATTTTCTAAAACTGAGTTTCTCTCTTTAGCTCTTGTGGTTTTATCTCTCTGGAAAACTTGCTGTTTTATGGCCGAACATACCCGGTGAGCCTTCTGTTTCGTTTTGGTTCTTTACGTCTAGATTTCTGCAAGAAGATACTAATGTATACAAAAAATGACCATAAAAGTCTGGTGTTGTAGATTCAGATGTTGGATGTTCTATAATCTGTGCTCTATTTCTTCTTCTTTTTGCAGAAAAACCAAGGAACCTCCCCGGATTGAATTTCCAAAACGATTAGGAGGTAATGAAACTGTCGATTCGATTTCTTTACACTCGAGCATTGTTGTTCTCTGCATTCATTCTCTTGGTCTAAATATTAGAAATTGCAGAAGACGAACAAGCCTTTGATGTACTATATTTGTACAGCTTTTGAAATGGTCGATGCTCAGTGGCTTGCGATGCACGCATCCTACATGGAGTTCAATGTACTCTCTCCATCTCTTTTGAACACGCATTCCCACTTTCATGTTTCGATAAAATTTCATCCTCCTATAGCGTTTTGAAACTCTGCTTCGGAAAAACTAGTTTCATTCCAATTCTGCATTACATGAAGTCCCCAACCGTCCAAATGGTCCATTTATTTCTTGCTACGATTTGGCTGTTATGTTGTGTTGCGGCCGCAATTTAATACTATGCTTCTCTTCTATCCCGGTCTTTTATTTCGTGTAATGCCGGTTCCTTGAAAATTCCTTTCATGAATGTACTATATCGCTTTGATATCAAATATTACTGTTATTTTCGTTCCTGCAGAAGGTTTTACATGCAACAGGCTCACAGCTGGAGAGAGACCTGTGTTTGGACTTTGGATAGTGTGCGTAGGATACAGGACTTACCAGAATACAACTTGTTATACCAGTAGCTCCGGTTTTGACTGTTCTCCGACCGGAGCCGTGAAAGTCTCACTTCACCATTCTTGTGTGCGTTTCCCAAAGATGGGGATGTTTCAAATCTGATCGCTACTAGTTTAGCATTGCTTTTGAAAAGTGGTTTTTAAAAGTGTTGTTAGAAAGTGATTTTGAAAAAAAAAATTAAAAAATTGGTTGTAAGATTTTAATATTTGGCATTGCTGTCAAAAAGTGATTTTAAAAAGATAAATGACCATTTTGGACATGATATTATAAGTTATATATATATATATGTGTGTATATATATATATATGATATTCAAATTCTTTAATATTATAATATATAAAATATATCATCTTAAATTATTAAAAAATATAAAAATATTTTTATTAATAAATACATTTTTTAACAATTGTACGTGTTACATGAAAATATAATAATTTTAAAATATTTTATTTAAAAAACTTGACATGAATAAATATATATAATTTTTAAACTAAAAAATAATTATTAATTATATAATTATATCTTCGTAAAGAATTATAAATTTATAAATTATAAATAAAAACAATAGCAAATGAAGGTTAAAATTATAATTTGGCTCTCAAAAGCATTTTTACAACTGCAAAAGCTAAAAAATTTAGCTTTTACGTTTGGGTTGAAAAGTACTTTTCAAAAGCAGTCTTTTCTCCCAAAGCTAGCTGTTTAGCATTACTTTTAACCTCAAACCAGCTTTTGGAGTTAAAAGCTAGTTTAAAAAGTAATGCTAAACGGAGCCTAACTGTCTTGTTTCTCGAAAAATATGTAACGTTTTTTAGATCGGTCTTCTCAATTCTTAATTCAATTTATTCCATTCATAATGTTAGGATTCAGACTATTGATATTGCTTAAAAAATTTAGTGCATCGTCCCACTAGACCAACTAATTGTTCGTCTAATTTATTGTATTTGACAACCCTATTAACTTGTCTACATTAAAAGTTATATAAGAAAAGGATTGTTTTAATATAAAATTAAGTGAATTTTATAATTTTTATATGTAATAAATTACGATTAATAATCTAACGTTGAATTTATAATTATATTTATAATTATACTTCTATAAATTTTGAATTTATCATGTCTATCCAAAATAACTTTTTTAAGAAAAAATGAAGGAACTATGTAAGATCAAATATGGAATTCAATATCAACCAACATGGACAACTAGTAACTTGGTATTTGATCGAACTTGACACAAACATTTTATATAACTACGTTAATCCATTACAGTGCTTTGCATGATTATGAATTCGTTTGAAGTATAAATTGTAATATATATAATTTAAACATCAATTCAAATATAGAACCTAATTAAGTAGGATTGGTATCCAAGTGTTGGTTTATTTTGGATTTTTTATGTTCATTTTACGATTGTATCTCGAGACTGCCATTTTTAAAATTTAAACATAGATTTTCTGATTAAAAGTGTAGTGTTTATAGTTGAGGAGGCAAGGTAGTGATGTCTTAGTGGATTCGGTTAAAGTGATTACAATATAATACATATTTATATTTTTTTAGACTTTTGATAAGATACACTTTGTCGATAAAGTTGTTCGAAGCCAGAGCTTTTAAGATGAACAACACTTTTTTTCACTATAACCACTCGATGGGTTCAATAAAACTATATATATATATATATATATATAAAGTTTATATACTATATTGTAAAAGGAAATTGTGAAAACTATATTTACCTTTCTACTATGGTCAAAGAAAACATATCATACAATCCATAAAAGAAGTGTTCAAAAGCTCAGGTGCCTAACTTCATTACCTCTCAAATCTTCCCCATCTCTTTACAAGAAAATCCCACAAAAACTTCTTAAAAACGGGTAAAACTCAACGATAGAGACCATCCTAATGAGCTATTTGATAACACAATCCGCCCCCATAACTAAAAACACCGCCATGTTATTTTCTTTTTCCTTTTGCTTTTCCCCTCCTTTTTTAGCTTTCGATGATTAGTGACCGGGAGCTTTTAGCCACGTCGAACACCCGAGAAGTAGTCGAAGTCATGGTGTTGGACGCTTAGTTGCTTCAGCCACGAATCTGCGACGCTCAAAAGTGACAACAACCTCTCTTGGTCCCCTCTGCAACCGGGCGAGGAGAGCCACACGTTCCCTTGCATCTTGTAAGTTGCCAAACCGAAAGGCGGAAGAGAGATTTCTTCCTCTTTCTTTCGGTTCTTTTCGACTCTCTCGACATCGTCCTCGACATCCGTTTCTACACAGAAAAAAAAGTCGGTAAAACAAACGTGCATACTCGTCCACCCGGGTGCACACATATATGAAGTGAAAAATCAACCTTGGAAAGAAGATGATAGCGTGTGGTAAGTAAGGAAGCATGTGGATAAGTCCTTTATAGTCCTTCCCATTGGAATATGATAGATTGGGTACCTGATAATCAAATAACAATCCTTTCTCAATAATCAAAATTTGTACATTTTCACAAGAAGTCGAACACAAGAAGAAGTATAGCTCGGTACGAGCCTCGATTACGGATATGTTTCCGACATACACATAATTTCTAAAGTTTGTTGTGTTTGAAGAGTCTTTGAAAGGTCATTTCATCATGCTCATATTCAAACAGAGGGAGCCAAAGGAGCAAAGAAATAGTATTTACGGTACGAAGATAAGAATTCGAATCCTGACATGTATATATAAACACTCCACTATTCAAAAAGTTACGTGTGCATTTGGTTATTGGATGAAGCTAAAGAGATATGGAAATAACGAGAGAAGGAGAGAGAGACCAAGAAACCGCCATCCAACTAGCCGGAGAAAGATCGACGCTCCTCAACGACATCAAACCGGGGTATCTTCGAGAAAATCCATTAATCTGTGATAAAGATTGAACAAGAAAAATGTCAATGGAATCTAACATGCTTTCATATTGTAAAAGCAACGGTCCCAACTCAATCATCCCAACTTTTAAAACTTTATATTCCTCTTTGGGACAATATCGAATGAAAAAAAAAAGCAAGAACTTATGCCTCATAAATCAAGAATCAGAACTTAAAAATATCATAAAATAGACACAAATCATAGTGAAGAACATATATGCAGTGAATTTTCATCTATTTCACTCCGATTCCGTGTTATTTCGGGTACATATTTAAACATAGATACGAAGATAATGAACATGTTTGTGCCACAACCAAGTTCATAAACCATACTGAAATCAAATCAATTTAATAAAACCTAAGCAAACCATCACAAACATTATATTTCGGATCGATTTCGGGTTCTTTTATCAGCCATAGTACCTTATCCATGAGTGGAACTCTTCCAAAAGGCGTTGATGTCTCAAAATACTGAAAATAAAGGTACCCCAAACGATTATTCAAATGCCAAACGCTGTCTTGTTCAGAGGAGCCACCGTCCTCGGAGGAGCAACATCCGTCCGACCGCCACAACTTATCGCTCTCGCTCTCATCGGTACTGCGCGAATCACTGAAACAATCCGACGATGATCTCTCCCCATCACCAGATTCATTCTCCTCCCTGCATAAAAAGGAAAAGAAAATTTTCACCATTGTTGTTCGATCAATATATTAAAAACTCAAATCTTTTTTACCTTAAATTGCTGGTGAATATTTGAATTGCAGACAGGTAAGGAACATAGTATTGGGCTAAGGTTTCGTTATCGTCTAAAACGACCGGAACACCGGCACCGTAAGCACTCCATTCGTCGTAACAATCCCAGAGATCTTTTAGTGTGAAATATTCGACCTTGTCGGTCTCCCATGGATGCCATAATTGATTTAGGTTCGCGAGCTCAATCTGTAATAAAACATGAACAGAAACAGAAACATTACTTTTCGTCTGGTAAGCTGGAATTGTGACGAGAAACAAACACAATATCATTTGCTAACCTTTGGAAGTAACTGGGATCTGACAGTGGGTGTGGTGCATTGAAGGAAGCAATCGAGATTTGATTGCTTGGAAGCTTTGTGGAAAATCATGATTTTTCCCGGGAAACAAACAGACAAGAAAACAGAGGAAGAGAAAGTTGTGTTTTTTTTCTTCTAACTTCACGCTGATGAACAGTGGAAGAAATCAATGGGGGAGAAGTAGAGAAGGAAGAGCAAGATTGTAGGGATTTGGTAATGTGAATTTTGTCTAGAATTAGGCTAAATTTTGACGTTTGGGCAGCAAAATTTAAGGGAGAAGGAGAAAATATTGAGAGAAAATGAAGATTCTTGTTTTTTCAGTTGAAAACATTTTTTTAATTCAACTTCTCTCGACAAAATTTAAGGAAACGATAAACGAAAATAAAAAATGGGATTCAATTCAACACAATTTTTTTAATTTCTCGAGAAAATTCAATCTTGTTCTGTTTTGATCAACTATAAAGAAAAAACTTTAATTTTTAACATTCAAAGTTTAATTCTTCAAGCCAAATTTAAAATACTCAGAACACAAAACCAGCTAAATTAAGTCGAAAACACTTTAATTTCTCGCAATTTAAAAACAAAGACAAATGGAAGTCCAAGAAAACGAGAAAAAATAAGAGAGTTTTTTTTTCAATGATTGAACCCAGAAAATTTTCAAAATTTTCTTAGTTTCAACAAAAAAACCCATTGATTTTCAAAGCTGAGTCTTTTCAGCAATAGGGATTTTCAAGCTGAAAGTGAAAAAAAAAAGCAATAAATTTTCTCCAAAAAAAACAAAGCATGAAAAAAATGCAAAGAATATAAAATTTTACCCAATTGGAAGAAGAAATAATAAGCAAAAAAAAGTAAAATTAAGATTTATCAAAGGAGATAAAACTGAAGGCGTCTGAATTTTTTCCATTTATATTTATTTATAATTTATTTGTCTCGTTCAGTCTAAGTTTTCTCAGCATTTGAAAAATACTGAGTGAACTTTTCTTTTATCTTTCGAAATTTTTTATTTCTGAAGAAAATGTCTTCTCTTTTTTTAATTTTAATAGATTTAATGTCTGACAACAATAATTGAAAGATCCAAATTTTCAAGTTTGAAATTTGAGGAACGAATTCGAGTTTTCACATTTAATTATGGGTAAAATAATCTTTAGTCCCTAGATTTGGAATTTTTCAATTTGATCCCTGGATTTTTTATATACACTCTGCATTAGTCATTAATTTGGCATTTTTCTATTTTTAGTCTTTTTATTACATATCACTATGATGTGTCACGTGACATAATATTAAAGCCTCGTGCTCTAAATTTTTGAACTGATTTTGATAAAAAAAATGTTATGTTCACAAACTAAGATCTGTTTTATTGCTTTAACAATAACTTTGAGATTCTTTAAGGTTTAATTATGTCTCATTCCATGTATCATGTGAAATTTGGCCACGTAGCTTCGATTTATACGAATTTGGGTTCTTAACTTGTATGATTTGAGAAGTGAAGTACAAATTTATAATATACATTCAAAATTAATACAATTCAGTGAGTGGAGGTCCAGTGATCCACTAATTGGTCTAATGGCTAAAGATGCTTATGTTGTTTCATCTTATATGAGTTCGAATCCTGACATTTACCTTGGAAATATAATGCCTCCTTATTTGATAAAAAGGTAATTCCTGGATCAATATTATCAACTGGAATTCAATTTTCAAATCAGATAAGTAGAAACACTTTAGTCCTTGAATTAAGAGTAGATAAACTAAATTTCAAAAGTTTACAGAGTATAGGGATCGAAAGCATATTTATACATTTTTATTATCCATCCATTTTGTTTCCTATGCTATCCAAATGCTCTACTTTATACTTTGTTTCAAAAAAAATTAAATTAATTTAATCAAATATTTTGATTTAAATAGGGATAATTGATCTCTTCAAAAACAATAAGGATAATTGATAAGATATTGTTATTAAACTTTTTTATTTTTATTAATAATTTAAATATTTATTAATAATTTAAATTTACACTTTAAATTTTTAATATAAAATTTTAAAAGTCCATACATTTGGCATAACATCATTTCGTCTTTGATAATAAACACACTTAAAACTATAATAGGTATTATTGTAGAATTATTTTTATCTTCTCGTATTCTTATAATTCTTCAAATAAAAAATAAAAATTATTATTTACAATTCGATAATCATTTGTTAGTTTAATTTATTCAGTGTAATATTTTATATAAAAACTATTTCTCCATTTTAAGGTATGCTTTTAGAATTGTTTGATTTAGTTTTACGTCATTTAATTATGTGACATTAATTCAATTAAAAATACATAAAAATCTGAATATAACACATTTATAAAGTTATAATGACTCGTATTTAGTTATACTAATAAATAATATTGTCAAGAATAATTATTTTTTATCATAAGAATAATTACTTTATAAAGAAAAAGGTCTTTGTATTTAGATGGAATTCGTCATTTTTCACTTTCTTTTTAAATCAATTATTAATAGTTAAAAGTAACTAATTGCATAAATAACAAAACAACGTGGAACACGTGCATGTGGTCCAAGACAAACAAAAAACCGATAGTGAGTAGGGACAATCCAATGGCTTTGGTTATCTTCAATCTATTATTTATTTGTAGGTTTGATTACAAAAATAAATATTTAAATTATATTGTTTTTTTATTTTAAGTGTTTAAATATTTTTGTTCAAAGCATATGTATAACGTTTTATTCTGTAATCAGGGATGGGCTGAGCGGGTTAGAGGGGGAGGTCGCCCCCTTAAAAATTGGAATTCGTATATTAATTAGAATTTTTCTATATTTTTCATTGACAATCTATTTTCGCCCCTTAAAATTTTAAAAATTCGTCATCTAAAGTTTTATAGGTTTGACCCCTCTAACATAAATCTTGTGTCTGCCCCTGTCTCTAACTATTTATAAGTCATCTGCTAAAAAAATTATTATCCTCCATTGATGGGTTCTTCAAGCTCTGCTTTTTTTTTTCCCTCTCATTTTTACTTATCTTGTCATTACAAGTAAAATCTAACTGCTTTGAGACTATTTTTTAGAGTTCAGGTCTTGATTTCACTTTTCACATATACTTTTATAATCAAAGTGTTTTTGGACATTTTTAAGATTAAGAGTTTTTAAAAATTAATAGGGGTTCAAATACTCTAGTGACAAATTCAAGAGCGCAGCTAGAACTCTATTTTAGGAATTAAAAATAAATTTTGAAATTTTGACAAATCAAAGTGTAATTTTAATATTATACTAACACTACAACAAAATAGGTTTTTAGTGACATTTTTAGTCCTATAGTGGCATTTTTTAGCGCCGCCAAAATCCTCATGGCATTTTAAAAACACCGCAAAAAGTGCCGCTGAAACTAGCGCCGCAAACGTTAGCGGCGTTTGTGCTTGAAAAGCGCCACGAAAGATCGTGCTCTATAGCGGCATTTGAAATTTCAAACGCTGAAAATGCCTTTTTCTTTATCGGCATTTGCAGTACAAACGCCATAAAATGTCGCAATCTTTAGTGGCGTTTTCTACTACAAACGCTGCAAAAGGTCGTGTTCTATAGCGGCGTTTAATTACCAAAACCCAGCTAATACCTTATTTCTAGCGACGTTTTTTTACAAATGCGCAATATGTCATTACTTTCAGTGGAATTTTTGTGGATAAACGTCGCTATGAATGTGATTAATCTTACTGCCTTTGCCAAACATCATTTTTAAATATGTACTACCCAAATTTAACCTGTAACATTATTCAATAATAGCAAATTTGAAAAATAATTAGAAAAATAAGTAGAAATCTTTAACAACAGAAACAAATCCAAGTCTAGAACATTAAAGTCAAATGTAGCTCAACATTGTTCATTAGAATTTACACAATATGAACGAACCTAAAATCAACTAAGATGGCGAATTCTTTGGCCGGTTTTGCTTTAACATCGCCATCATTTCTTGAAATTCAATTTGGAGATTCTGATATGCTGCTTCTCTCCTTTTTTTCTCAGCCTCTCTCGCTTCTCTCTCAGCTTCTCTCGCTTCTACTTCGGCTTGAAATTGAGTTAACTATTGTTTTAAACGATTGACTTCTGCCTGGGAAGACTGGCTCTGTGATGGCATGTACTGAGACGAGTTAGATCCAAAATATTTTGTTGGGGTAACGAATGATCCTTGGTAGCAAACCCGACTATATATTTTAGAACCCAAATCGTCAACAATAACTTGATTTTTGATCTCATCCATATTAGCAGAACCATTAGTTGAAACTGTTGTAACGACCTAGATTTTGGGTTAGTAATTTGGGTCTTGAATTTGTATTATATATATATTAGAGTTCGGATAGAATTAAGAGAATTTGGAACTTGGAAATTTAATTTAAAAGAAATTGGGGACCGAAATAAACATAAACATGAGTTAAAGTTTTGGGTTTGGAGTAAATGAGGGAAGAGTTTGACTCTTTAAGGAAGCATATTACTCAAAAGTTATAAGATATTTTATCTAGGATAAATTATAACCTTTGGATGAGATGAGATTTTCCTTGCTAAATCTTAGTCATTGGTTTTAAAGTAAAATGTGTGGTGGATATTTAATGAGATTTTAAAATTAGAAGGGAAATATTAAATATAAGATAGAAGAGAGAGAAAAAATGCACAAGTAATCTTCTCCCCCAATGTGGATTGCAACAAGAAAGAGAAAAGTAAAAAGTTTCAAACTTTAATCTTCATTTCTAGTTAGATTTAGACTTCAAGTGTGAAATACAAAGTTGTTTATTTCATCTTTCGCTTTAAGATTAGTATAATACTGAGGGTTATTATTTGGATTTGAGTAAACCTTAAAATCACCACGGAGTGCTAAAATGAGAAAGCTTAGGATTTTTCTAGTAAGGGTAAAGTTGAAGGTGATTGGAATAAGATGATGAATATTTGAGTTGGATTTTAAATAAACCCTAAAATGCTTCAAAAAAATTCTTAAGAGAGCTCATTTTGGGTTTCTAAAAGGATTTTGATTTTAAGATGGATACAAGCTTAGTGTGGTTAATTAAATTCGTTTAATTACCTTTACTAATCTTTTGGAAGGGTAATAATTTATTTTGCATTGATTTGTGCAAGAAATTTGGAGAAGATTCTCACTTAATTGAGGGAGATGAAAAGTGGAAGGAAGTCTATCTAGAGTAACATTTTAGAATTTTTGGCATAAGGTTAGTACACCTCAAATTCATATTACTTCATGGGTATCATAAATGTGATTGCTTTGCATGTTAGTGTCTGCAAAATAGATAGATGATAAATAAGTATGTCTAAAGACCGGTGTAAGGACCCGGGTTTCAGAACTCGAGAGCTGGGTTATAACCTGAGGCATGGGCTTCGCGCTTGGGCCAAGATATTGGGCCTTGAAAGCCTTGTTGGGCTTGAAGGAAAGCTTTTGGGCTTGTGTTGTTGGGTTGTTGATGGGCTAAGGTGAAAATAAGAAGGGCAAATGGGTAAAAGCATAATTGAAGGCAAGAGAGTTGATGTGGAACTTTATTTCTGCATGAAATAGAGGGAATGAGATCATCTTGGTCCCCTTGTTTCCCTCTCTCTCCCATTCCTATCTATCACTCAAACTTTTTCATGTTAAAGGTCAAATCTTTGAGAGTTTAAGTAAGAATCTCGTTTGGGGCAAGAAGGGAAGCTTGTTCAGCTTTGAGAGATCTACCAATCAAGGTAAGAATGGCTAGTTATGATAGAGATTGAGGTTTTGGTGGGGTCAGTGTGGGTGAACGGGAATGGTCTTTAAAGGCTTCTTCCTCAGCTCTAATTTGAGGTTAGTACACTACTAACTCCTATTATTTCCTACAACTCATAAAAATAAGCTTTGTACATGTTTTGGTGTTTGTGGTTTAATAAGCTTTGGGTTGACCCCTTTAATGGTAAAATGGGGATTTGATGTTGCTAAGGCTTAAAATTGGTAGAAACCCACTTAATACCTTCATAATAACTTGTAAGATCGATTTGAGGTTTAACTATAGGAGTTAAACAGGGTTTGTAGGTGAAACCCACACCCAGAGTTCGAAAATTAGGCTCACGTACCGATACCAAGGCTAGGGTATCGGTACGCCTTAGTGTAAATGGGGGAAGAGATGTGAGGGGAGTACTGGTACGCCTCCCCGTGTATCGATACCCCTTAAAAGGTAAGGATTTTAGAGATACTTTCGTGTACCGATACACAAAGCGGCGTATCAGTACGCACTGTTACATTACCTGGAAAGAATTTGAGTACCGGTACGGTACATAGCATATCAGTACGTCCTTGTGTTAAATTCCTTCAAATCTAGTATGGGTATCGGTACGCATTGAAGAGTATCGGTAAGCATTGTTGCTTGCCTAGAAAAGGCTTGGCGTACTGGTATACGTATGTGGAAATACCGGTATGGGGTGGATCGGTACGGGGTGATCCTTGTATCGATGATGAGTACCAGTATGGTACGTAGCATATCGGTACGGGGCGATCCTAGTATTGATGATGAATACCGGTACGGTATGTAGTGTATCGGTACGGCTTAAGGTTTAATTCTTTCGAACCTAATTAGAGTATCGATACTTATAGTAGAGTACCGATACCTATAGTGGAGTACCGATACTCACTTTAGAGTATCGATACTCGCTGGGCAATCTGCCTAATAAATTCGAAGTTGCGTTCGGGGGTGCTATAATTCGAGGCAAAGGGCCCTAGAGGTCTGTCAAGCTGTAAAATGAACATTAAAATTGAGAAATGGAGATTTTTTACCCCAAATAAGAATAATGGGCTAATAACGTGATAAATATCAGGTAAATTGTGTGTGATGGAAACCCATAGAGATACTAAGTGGATCGTTGATGCTGTGTGGTAATTTAGGCCATTGTTCTGTGCGGAAAAGACGCCTATAAGGTTGAGTCTTATCGGATAATAAGATAAATTAATGAGAATGACTAATGTGTACCTTCATAACATACTAATAAATAGATAAGCTCAATAGGACAGTTCAATAACTGATAAAAACTATAAGGTTATGGTAAAGGTGTTAGAGCTGTGTGCAGTGAGACCCTTGTGTCGAGGTTTAGAGCTGTATGGTTACTAGGGTCCTTGTTGTGTGCTGATGGGACACCTAGGTAGTCGAGTCATCCATTGTTGGGATATGGATACCCTAAGTGTGTTGCAACACCTTGAAGATTCTTGAATGTTGGATTCCGATGTTTTGTGGACGCGGACCTCATTCGAAGATGCTTGATGAGAGATGTAGGATCCCGATGCTTTGTGGACGCGGGCCTCATCCCTCGAGTATAGGATCCCAATGCTATATGGATACGGGCCTTGCTCAGAGTATAGGATATTGATGCTTTGTAGATGTAGGCCTCACTCAAGTGTTGGATTCCGATGCTTTGTGGACGCAGACCTCACTTAATGTTGTTGGTGTTATCTGTGTGATGCTAGGTAAACGTATGAGGTACTTGTATGAGCTGTGTGTGTGATCATACATTCGTAATGCTATGTGTTTAGGCGGATATGGTAGTACCATTGTTATCTTTCCATGATGTCATTTCTGTTGCATTGCTTTATTTATGATTTACATGAAGCATGGTTGAGTGACGATGTATCCACTGAGCTTTGTTAGCTCATCATTCGGAATCGTTATTTCCGTTCGCAGGTTAGTAGGTTTCATTTTTTCTTGAAGGAGCACACCATCAAGAAAGGATTCCAGCGGCTCGTCTCTTCAGAGTACAATACTTAGGTCTTTGGGATTTTTACTCGTAAGAACCTATTGTATATTGTAAATCGTATTTGGATTTTTAAACTATCAAGTCAAGGGTTTATAATGTAATTTTAAAAGGAGCTCCATTGTATATGTTTTTAAATATTTATTATGTTTTATTGGGTTGTAATTAAATGGATTTTCATAATAGATTTGTGGATTAGACTAAACTAGGTTAGAATTTTATGGTAATGGTTTGGGCTTGAGACCCAAATGTGACATCCGGGTCGAGGGTGTTACATTTAGTGGTATCAGAGCCTAGGTTTAGCCGGTTCTAGAAAAAACCTGGGGTGGTTAAGAGTCAGGAATATGTGTCTAGCGAATACGAGCCCTTGTGTCTAAGTTGTACTCTTTCAATACTAGAATCTGGATGGTGTGCCTTGTGTTCGTGCGTTGCTGGTTGCGACATTAAGATAGATTTGATTGCGGTCGTGGGTACTGTGATGTTGGTTGATTCTTTTGAGGATGATTTTAAGATCGGAGTTATCTCAGACGTTAAGCTTAGGCTTATAAAGGTATGAATGAGTTGAGGGTGTGCCTTCATCCCATTGCTTGAGGAGTAATCATATTTATGTGTCGTAAGTTACCTTAAGGCCTTAGGTTCATGGTGAGAACCTCTAGTGGTGAGATTCTACGTGTTGGTAGACGAACTTTATGGAATGGATAAGAGGGCTTACTTTTGATTGACCCGTGATAGAGTGTTGATCGGGGGTCTCATCATTCGTAGTAAGTGAGCCTTAATGGTGGGTACCATATGATGGGGATGTAGCTCGCCTGGCATATATGTGTTTTTGTCTAATTTACAGAAGTATATGATGGTTGTGAGGTCTCAAATATGATCTTAGTAGGTTGAATGCCCTGAGATCTCGAGCAAGGTATGCTTGTTACGGTTGTTTATAGTGGTGGTTAGAAGGACATCGTGGGTTTTACACGAGGTGATGCTTGAGTAAAGCTTGAGAATACGTGGTTGACAGATACAACGGAGTTGTCTCCTAAATGAGTAGATATGATCTTGGCCACCGATTGTTGTTCGGTCAAGAGCTAGCTTGAAATGACAAGTGTAGTGTTTGAAGCTTCGAGGTTTCGGGGGAATCAAACCCATGGTAGTGAAAAATACAACTAGCATCTTCTGAATGTGGTTCAGGTCAGTTGGGTCGATGTCGCGAGATTGACCAATGAGAGTTGTGAAGGGAGCCATGTTCTTTTAAAGTGAGGAGCATCATTGTTACGAATCTAATTATAGAAAAAGGGGTTGAGAAATGATGACCTGGTCGATCGGATTGATGGTTAAGAAACCCTTAGAAGGATCTGAAGATGACGTAGAATAGGCTTAAGGGAAATCATGTATGTATCGTCTTTTTCTTAAAGGTAATATATGTGAATGGTAGGAGACTGTAGAGTCGGGTCTACAGCCCGCGCTCCCGACATGGGATATCTTTGTAGATGAGTTCGGAAGAGATACAATAGTAAGGTATATATAGATGAAGTGGGGACCAGTTTCTGCATCTGGTTCAAGGAGATCGAATGGTGTTTGCTTATGAGCAAAAGTTTTTGCGTTGAGTCGTTATGCCATAGAGTTGTCGTCACGAAAGAGTTGAGGTGCAAGAGGTTCAGACAAGGCTTGAATGTTCACTTTCAGTTACATGTGACAGCAAGTCCGCTTAGGACATTCTCTGAGTTAGCCAATAGTGCGAAGGCACTTGAGTGACTTTAGAGTTCAGCATTTGATCGGTTTGAAGATTCTAGAGGTCATGATATGGAGACCTAAGATATCGTTGATTTCTCTCCCTATCTGCATGAGGGGTTTTGTTCTTCGAGGAGTTCAAAAAGAGTTGCTTCGGATCAATCACCAAGAGTCAGCTCATGAATCTAGATCGATGGTTCGTAAAGGCTCTTTGATTTATACTCTGGAAGGGAGTATTGATGGTTTTGTTGGAGCATCACTTCCATCGACATGTGAGTATTGTGGCCGACATCACCTTGGGGTATGTTTTTTGCTTTGGAGGGTTGCTAACGGTACCGGGCACTAGGGCACATGGCAAAAGACTACCCAGTTGTGGATGGGGATACATCAATTCAGTCTCAGAGGTTGGCTACTTCCCGGCATGATTAGAGTTTTGCTAAAGGCTGAGCTAGGGCACCGTCATGTCATCAAGGTAGAGGTCTTGTGAGATCCACTGCCAGGGTTGGCGCGATAGGTGTTGCGAGGCAGTCTGCTGCTCAGATTAGAGTTGACAGCATTACGACTGATGATAAGTCAGTTAATTAAGTTTTGTGTTGGTTTCAGCTATTGTGTTAGCCGATTAGCTCTTTGGTCGTGTAATAGACTGGTTCTTGTAAGGTGCATCTTGGTAAATCTTGGGTTTGTTGTTGCTTTAGATGGTAAAATAGAATTGCATCATCTGCTAGATAAGTTTTATCGTAGACGGTTGTTGAGAGTGCATGGGTACCATATGATGTGAGTGAGGAGCCGAGAAGTTTTAGATTGCTTTAATCCAATTGTTAGTGTTAGATGAGAAAAACCTTAACCTCTCTAGAGTGAATGTTGTGTTCCGTAGTGCTAGCTCGATGAGGGTTATGTATGTTGCAAGATGTTCTTAGCTTGCATGGTAGATGCAAGGGTTGAGAGTCCATGGTCTTAGAGTTGTGGGTGTATTTTGAGGGCATGGAGGTACTCTTGGTGAATGAGCAATCTTATCGGTTGATTGTAGTTTAGAACGACGATAAAGGTAAGGTTGAGTTCGTGTTAGTGTTCATCGCCCTGTGGTATGGTACTTAACGAACTCTTTGTTAGAGGCACACTTATACAACCGATTGGGTGTTGTTGCCAAGTGTTTCACCGAGAATCGTGGCTACGTGAGAGTAGCGCATAGGATGGCTTTGGATGTGTGAGTTGTAGTGCAATAGTAGAAGACCGTTGTCAGTTTCGCGTGAGTTTGACGACCTTCTTGTGGCCATAAAATATGAGAGCTTCACGTGTTGTTGTCGGAGTAAGGTACCGTAGAAGATGATAAATGAAGGTTGTAATGGACATGGTTGTGGCCTTAAGGGCATATCGCGATGATAGTTGCTCGGCATGTACACATGTTGAGCTAGATCTCGGGGAGTTAGAGGATTGCCCAATCAAGTTCGACCAAAGTTATTATCGATTAAGACAAACAAAGTGGAAGTTATCAGATTAGCGTAATGAAAACGTAGATCAATAGCTGTGTTGAGGGTAACCAAATAGTTGTGGTGCAAAGAAATGTTTTTAGATGGGCCAGTTAGAGATCTTTGAGAACAAACAGATAGCTCTTCGCGTCTGATTGTTTGGACTGAGTCAAGGGTTTGAAGAAGGTATTTAGACCTTCGTAAATAGAATGGTTAGTTTTGGGTTGCAAGTGTGAGTTCGTAAGTGGTGGTGGTCATCTCTCGGAACCAAGTAGTTTTCGATCCTGTTGAAAGTAAGTTTGGATAAGTGAAGTTCTAGGTTCTGACTTGGTGGGCTGAGTCTGGAGAAAGAAGCTTTTAGTTCAAGGTAAATTGATGATGATAACTGATTGTTAGGGGTTTTCTTGTCCTTTAGTGGTTTGACCGGGATATGGTTGTTAGGCATGATGCGTTCCTGACAATGTCTTGTGAATATGGTACAATGTTTTAGACGTAGATAACGTCTAAGTTTAGTTTTGGTTGTCGAATGCTAATAGAAAGGTTGGTTAACCGAGATAGAATCCCTTGAAGATGAGTTCTTTAAGTTGATGTTTGAACAGCGTGGCTCGAGGTTGGTGGTGTTACCATACTTAGCGGATTATCGTAAGTGTCGTTGGTTGTTGAAAAAGAGTCGTGATAAATCTCAAGAGAAGTGTTGAGAGCATGTGGTTTAATGCTATGGTTCTGTTTAAGGTAGATTGGGGGGACTCTCCCTAATTGAGGTGATCATGTTTGAATGGTGAGGTGGTTAGGTCTGTTTTGGTTACATCTCTCTTGCATCCGTCTAAATTTCGATGACAAAATTTTCTTTAAGGAGGGGAGAGTTGTAACGACCCGGGTTTCAGAACTCGAGAGTCAGGTTAACCTGAAGCATGGGCTTCGTGTTTGGGCTAAGATATTGGGCCTTGAGAGCCTTGTTGGGCTTGAAGGAAAGCTTTTAGGCTTGTGTTGTTGGGTTGTTGATGGGTTAAGGTGAAAATAAGAAGGGCAAATGGGTAAAGGGATAATTGAAGGCAAGAGAGCTGATGTGGGACTTTATTTCTGCAGGAAATAGAGGGAGTGAGATCATCTTGGTCCCCTTGTTCCCTCTCTCTCCCATTCCTATCTATCACTCAAACTTCTTCATGTTAAAGGTTAAATCTTTGAGAGTTTAAGTAAGAATCTCTATTGGGACAAGAAGGGAAGCTTGTTCAGCTTTGAGAGATCTACCAATCAAGGTAAAGATGGCTAGTTATGGTGGAGATTGAGGTTTTGGTGGGTTTAGTGTGGGTGAACGGGAATGGTCTTTGAAGGCTTCTTCTTCAGCTCTAATTCGAGGTTAGTACACTACTAACTCCTATTGTTTCCTGCAACTCATAAAAATAAGCTATGTACATGTTTTGGTGTTTGTGGTTTGATAAGCTTTGGGTTGACCCCTTTAATGGTAAAATAGGGATTTGATGTTGCTAAGGCTTAAAATTGGTAGAAACCCACTTAATACCTTTATAATAACTTGTATGATCGATTTGGGGTTTAACTATGGGAGTTAAATAGGGTTTTTAGGTGAAACTCGTACCTAGAGTTCAGAAATGGGGCTCGCGTACCGATACTGGAGCTAGGGTATCGGTACGCCTTAGTATAAATGGGGGAAGAGTTGTGAGGGGAGTATCGGTATGCCTCTCCGTGTATCGGTACCCCTTGCAAGGTAAGGATTCCAGAGATGCCTTCGTGTACTGGTACGCATGGGGGCGTATCGGTACGCACTGTTACATTACCTAGAAAGGCTTTGAGTACCGGTACAGTACGTAGCGTATAGGTACGTCCTTGGGTTAAATTCCTTCGAATCTAGTAGGGGTATCGGTACTCATTGGGGAGTATCGGTATGCGCTGTTGCTTACCTAGGAAAAGCTTGGCATACCGGTATGCGTATGTGGGAATACCGGTATGGGGTGGATCGGTACGGGGTGATCCTAGTATCGATGATGAGTACCAGTATGGTACGTAGCATATCGGTATGGATTGAGGTTTAATTCTTTCGAACCTAATTAGAGTATCGGTACTCATGAGGGAGTACCGATACCTATCGTGGAGTACCGATACTCACCTTGGAGTATCGATACTCGCTGGACAATCTGCCCAATAAATTTGAGGTTGCATTCGGGGGTGCTATAATTCGAGGCCAAGGGCCCTAGGGGTCCGTCAAGGTGTAAAATAAACATTAAAACTGAGAAATAGAGATTTTTAACCCCGAATAAGAATAATGGGATAATAACATGATAAATATCGGGTAAATTGTGTGTGATTGAAACCCATATAGATCCTTGGTGGATCGTTGATGCTGTGTGGTGATTTAGGCCCTTGTTGTATGCGGAAGGGGCGCCTATAAGGTTGAGTTTTATCGGATAATAAGATAAATTAATGAGAATGACTAATGTGTACCTTCATAACATACTAATAAATAGATAAGCTCAATAGGGCAGTTTAATAACTGATAAAAACCATAAGGCTATGGTAAAGGTGTTAGAGCTATGTGCGGTGAGATTCTTGTGTCGAGGTTTAGAGCTGTGTGGTTAACAGGGTCCTTGCTATGTGCTGATGAGACACTTAGGTAGTCGAGTCATCCCTTGTTGGGATATGATACCCTAAGTGTGTTGCAACACCTTGAAGATTCTCGAATGTTGGATCCCGATGCTTTGTGGACGCAAGTCTTATTTCAATATACTTGATGAGAGATCCCGAGCATGGATGTAGGATCCCGATGCTATGCGGACGCGGGTCTTGCTCAGAGTATAGAATCTCGTTGCTTTGTGGATGCGGGCCTCACTCAAGTATAGGATCCCGATACTTTATGGACGTGGACCTCACTTAATGTTGTTGGTGTTATCTGTATGATGCTAGGTAAAGGTATGAGGTACTTGTATGAGCTGTGTGCGTGATCATACATTCATAATACTATGTGTTTAGGCGGATATGGTTGTGCCATTGTTATCCTGCCATGATGTCATTTCTGTTGCATTGCTTTATTTATGATTTACATGAAGCATGGTTGAGTGGCGGTGTATCCATTGAGCTTTGTTAGCTCAGCGTTCGGAATCGTTGTTTCCGTTCGCAGGTTAGTAGGTTTGGTTTGTTCTTAGAGGAGCACTATCAAGGAAGGATTCCAGCGGCTCGTCTCTTCAGAGTACAGTACTTAGGTTTTTGGGATTTGTATTCGTAGGAACCTATTGTAGTTTGTAAATTGTATTTGGATTTTCAAATTATCGAGTCAAGGGTTTATAATGTAATTTTAAAAGGAGCTCCATTGTATATGTTTTTAAATATTTATTATGTTTTATTGGGTTGTAATTAATTGGATTTTCATAATGGATTTGTGGGTTGGACTAAACTAGATCAAAATTTTATGGTATGGTTTGGGCTTGAGGCACAAATGTGACATCCAGGTCGAGGGTGTTAAAACCGGTGTCATGAGACTTAATATATGTGTGATGCATGATGATGTTACGCAGATGGTGAGACTCATGGAGACTTTGGAGACCGTGTAGGGCCGTTTGAGATACTTGTATAATTAATTGATGAGTGGTTGATTGACTGATAATTGTGATGCTTTGTATGCAATTCGAATGGTTTACGTGAATTAATAGAAATTATACTTAAGAGATAAATACTTAAATAAATGATTATGAAGCCAGTAATGAATATTAATTGATTGATTGAATGCTTTAGTAAAAACTCCAATAACTTTCATAAGCTTAAGGGACCGAATAAAGCAATGTAATATCGTAATTCAAGGAAACGGTATGAAATTGTGAATAGGGTATCGGTACGGGCTTTGGTCGTATCGGTATTCGATTGGGGGTTGTATCGATACGAGTCGAACCGTACTGATACTTGTAGAAATTTAGGATTTTCAATTAACAATGCTAGTATCGGTACACATGTATGTACCGGTACCTAAAGGGTATTGTACCGATACTCATATTCAAGTATCGGTACCCACTGAACTGAATAATCTATAATGCCAATTAAAAATGAAAATTGATGCGAATTATCAATGAATTAATTTATGCCTTAATTAATGGGAAAACGCAAATTAATGAGATAACTAATGAGGACGATTAATGTATACTTCGATAATGTATTAACAAGTTGGTGAACTTAATTGGGTGACTTGATAATTGATAGAAACCATAGATTTGTGGTAATCGTGCTAGTGTTGTGTGTTGTATGGTAATCGTGTTGTTGTTGTGTGTGTTGTACGGACACTTAGTTTGTGGAGTCACCTTTGATTGATGGGATCCGGATACCCAGAAAAATAGTGTTGCAACACCATGTTTAGAGATGTTGAATATAGGTTCCCGAGGCTGTGTGACACTGAGTCTTATTGGATGATACTCGAGGAGAGATACCGAGTATGAGTGTATATTCCCGAGGCTGTGTGAGACTGAGCCTCACTCATAGTGTACGTTCCCGAGGTTGTGTGACACCGGGCCTTACTCCAAGTTTATGGTATAACTTTGTGTGTTTTGCTCGGATGATTTGGTGAGATCCCGAGTATGGTTGGGCCTTGTGTGCCACGTATGATATTTGTATGGTGAGAGCATGTATTTAGAAGACTAGTGGTAGCGCCATACTTTTATTTTTTCTCTCATTATTGCTCGTACTAGCTTGCATGCTTATGTTTATGATTAGCATGAAGTATAATAGAGTAGTTGTGTATTACTGAGCTTTGTACGCTCAGCGTTGAAATCATTGTTTACATGCGTAGGTTGGTAGATTGATCGGGAGCTCAAAGAGCATTATCAATTTAGGATTCCAGCAAGTGGTGATTGCCATAGTACGATACTTGTATTTAGTGGGCTAAGTATTCATATGACCATAAGTGGCCGAGTCTGTAACTTTATTTTGAAATATTATTTTGATATACAATGTATAAATTTGTAGCTCATATTTTGTAACGCGATTTATACTTCTTATTTATTTACAAGAATTACGAATGGTTTAATGTTTTTATATGATGGCTAAATCTATGATTTAAAAATAGAATTTTTGTTGGGTTGGATTTTGGGAGATCCGAATGTAGCGCTTCGGATTGGGATCAATGTGTTACAGCCGCAACTTCATACTCCATCATTTTTTCCCTCAATATCACCTGATAATCAATTTAGAATTTATAACGAATTCAAACATTATTTAAAATAAAAATGTTATACTATTGATATAAATATAACGTAATCCAGATTTTATGTTCAGTAAATATACCATAATTTCTGTAGTTTTAGGAGTTATAGGAGAGCCATCTTTTTTGTGTGTGTAATGTCGAAGAGCTTTATCCATCCAACGCTAGTGTCGGTCGTAACTTGCTACAACGTATAATAGAAATTAATACTTACGAAAAAGTAATACATTAAAAAATAATCAATAATTAAAAAAATAATACCTCGTTATTAGCAATACGTGCAAAGCTCTTCGATCAGGTTGTGTGAGTAAACTTTACTCCAATGTGCTCTCGATTCTACAATTTAAAATTTGTACTACGTATAAAGTCAGTATTATAATGACATAGTATTTTTTTAAAGTGCATCGATCATACCTCTCCTTTCGTTAAACTCTAAAACCTGACTGCATCTTTCTATTGATACCAGAACATTCCTGGTGGGACATTTACAGTTTCTCTTGAAGGCTGAGATTATTCTTGAAATATGTCTTTTCAATAAGTTCTTATGGTCTCTTCATTTCTTTTCTAACGCGGGCTTTATATAATCGTCTGAGACCTCTAAAAAAATTTATCCTACAAATTACACAATCAAAATAAATATAAATTACTATTGAACTATAATGGATTATCTATTACAATGACATTTATCCTACAATTTTGAAATTTTGAAAAATCATAGTGTAATTTTATTATTATACTTATAATCTAAAATTTTGAAGGGGGTTACAGAGAAATTTCCGCATTTTAGAGGACTTAAGGTCAATGCCTACCTGACTAAATTGTACTAATTTAAATCGTGTTTCTTCTTTACCTTAAATAAATAAAGTTGGTTTCACCAAAATAAAAGACAAAGCCATAATTAAAAATTTTATTGTATCAATCACAGTCACTACAGTGGCAATATTATCAAAAAAATTAAAGCAGCACATGCAAAAATAAATAGTTTAGGTGAAATTCCTTTATTAAGTCCTTGTACTATGTTAAAGTTTTGAATTTAATATTTTTATCATAAAATTTTAATTTTTGTCATAACCCAAACCCGTGAAATTTATTAAGTTAAAATTTTGTTATTAGTCTATGTGTTATTCGTAAATTGTATATTTAGTTCTTATTCTCCAATTTAATAATTTGAAGTTGGTATATTTTAGTGACGTGTCTGTATTGTTTGGGGCAGAGCTAAAATTTCAAAAATTTGAAAAAAAGGACTAAAATTGATTGAATTAAAATACATGTACTAAATCTATGATTTATATATAGTGTAGGATCTAATGACAGAATTTGACCGTGATTTTAACACATTGTCACGAGCCTATGCATTAAAAGTCAAATACCTAATCCGCCGGTAGGGACTAATTGATCAATTAATTAAATGGAAATTATTGAAAGATTTCAACAAGTATATGTTTTAAGTACAATAATTATATAATAATCAACATAAAAAAAGTTAGAATTGGATTTTAGCAATCTATTGATTGTGAAATTGTGATTACTTTATTTATATATAATATCCAATAGTTTCAGCTTAAATTAAATATAATTTAAGTATTTCATATCTTATTAGGATTTGGTATGTTTAAATCTATTATATTGTTGATAGTTTTATTGTTATAGTGATTTTGTTTCGGGTTCAAATTTTGTCCCTCCCCTGATTATAATCCAAATCGAGTACTGTAAAAGTTCATTATAAGAGAGATTATTTTAATTTAATTTACTTCATTCACAATACCGAAATTTTAACCTCTAATTTTGCTTAAATGATTCAGTGTCTCGTCTCATTAAATCAATTGATTATTGGCAGTAACAACGCATTTTGATGTACAATTATGTATAGTAGATATTTTCATATATATTATATGTATATCTTTATTATATAAAAATATATTTATATGAAATTATAAACTTTTTTTAATTGAATTATAAATTTTTTAATAGTGTGATTATAAAGTAATACTACATGTTTATATTTTTTGAAATACTATACAAATACAAATGTTCTAAATACTTGCCTTAGGACGTATATTTAAACTCATAATTGAATTGGAAATTTCCTTTCTCATAATAATTCACAAACTGAATCTCAACATGCAATCTTAATAAAAACTCGGTAAATTTAAACACTATAGCCGTTTAAATCTCGAGATTTAAGCTCTCTCTTTTTCATCTTCCTCGCGACAAAGCTGTCTCAGCGGTGTCCATCTCTTCGAGAATCCTCGCCTTTCTCTTCGCCGGGATCGGCCCGAAGCTAATATAATGCCTGGAGACAGCGTTCAACGCGGAGTAAATCTCACGGAACGAAGCTCTCCCAGCAAGGATTTCTCCCTTCTGTACTTCGCCACCCAACTGTTCGACGTATCCCTGAGCTCGGCCACCGCCGTCGCCACGTTGGGGTCGTTCTTGTCCATGATGATGGTGCTTCGCACCTTGTTGATGACGTTGGAGGTCTCTTTCACGTACTGCTCACCGTCGGCCGCGAAAGCAGGGGGTGTCACCGGCAGAAGCGATGAAAGAGATAATATGGAAGCTACGGCAGCGAGTGGCAAGAATTGGCGCCGCAAAGTGTGGTGGGGCAGATGTGGAGGAGGCGGCACGGCGGAGGTGGGTTTGGGTTTGATGGGGAGGAGGGGTTTGAGCTTTGAAGTTGGGGTTAGTAGTTCTGGGCACGACATGGTTTTGTTGGGGTTTTTTTTGGTGAGGGAGATGGAAAGTTTTGTGTTTCGGTGTTTGTAAAGAGAAGTGGGATTGTGCCACGTG